>JAODTR010000017.1:1063036-1075713 GCA_025399935.1 Amblyopsis rosae
CACATATATATATATATGTGTGTATATATATATATATATATATACACACACATATATATATATATATATACACACACATATATATATATACACACATATATATATATACACACACACATATATATATATACACACATATATATATATATACACACACACACACCTGAATGAATTTGAATATAGTGGAAAAGTTAAGTAATTTCAATAATTCAATTGACAAAATGAAACTCATTGTGGATTAATTACACAGTGAAATAGTTCAAACCTGTAGTTGTTTTAATCTTTGATGATTTACAGTATGTAATATTGTGAAATAGTGCAATATTGTAGACTGTATGGTCTCAGTAGGATTCACAATCATGGGGAAGACTGCTGACTTAACAGTTGTGCAGGAGATAGTAATCATCATTAACACCCTCCACAAGTAGGGAAAGCTGCAGATTTCTATAACTAAACATATTCATAGAAAGTTGAGTGGAAGGAAAACGTGTGGTAGGAAAAGGTGCACAGGCAACAGGGATAACCGGAGCCTTGAGAGGATTGTCAAGCGAAGGCCATTCAAAAATATGTTGGAAGCTTCACACATAAGAAAATGGGCTACAACTGTCACATTCCTCATGTAAAGCCACTCCTGAACTGGCAATGTCAGAAGCATCTTACCTGGGCTAAGGAGATAATTAACTGGTCTGTTGCTCAGTGGTCCAAAGTACTCTTTTCAGATTAAAGTACATTTTGCATTTAATTTGGCAATCAAGAGCCCAGAGTGAAGAGGCACATAATCCAAATTGCTTGAAGTCCCTGAAGTTTCCAGTCGGTGACAAAAGAAATTTGTGTGGAGTGGGGGGGGCATATCTACTTCTGGTGTTGGTCAAGTCCAGAGTCAACTCAGCAACTATTTCATTGTGTGCATTAATCCACAATGAGTTTTATTTTGTAAAATTATTGAACATTGAATTAACATTTTCAGAATATTCTAATTTATTGCACCTGTATAGGGCTATACACTGTATATTGGGGCGAATACATACTTGCAACATTCATGTAAAAAAGTAGTTATTCAATTTTTACATCAAATGTTATCACCTACACAATTATTTACAGTCCTGAGTTGATTATTTAGTCTGTGTGTAGGCTATATATTTCTATTTTATTTAATTATATTTCAGTAAAAGCAGTTTGCTTTCATCCTAATTTAATTCAAACCTGGATTTCAAAAAGCTATGAAAGAAAGGACAGAATACAAAAATGTTAGAAGAACAGTTTAATCATAGCCACAATTCTGCTTCCAAAATTTTTTTTTCTTCATCTAACATCTGGAAATGTACATAAGGCCACCTGAAAATGTACATGACTTTGACAGTGTGACAAAACTCATATGTTCATATTTATATAATTGACAATATCTTACATTGCTTTTGCTTACAAGTTAGTAGCTGTTTCAAAATACAGCACTTTTCTGTACAAAAATAATTCTTGTCATATCCTGTGAAGATTTCATGGTAGCAGAGGACAAAATGCAGCCTCGTTTAAAGTACAGAGCATAGGTGGCAATTTTTTTTTCCCCTCCTTAAACTGTCACAGCAGAAAGACTATATCAACATAAAGATGTTATCGCTCCAGTACAAATAAAGGCTGGCCTTTCCCATAAACAGATTAAAAACAAACCATGCCAGATTGAGAAGCCATAAAAGTTTTTTAAAATAACGCTTGATCAAATAAAACTGTATACATTATATTCAATGGGAAAGGAGTGATGAATATACACACACGTCAAAATGCTAATTTTTGCACCCCCGCCCCTCCACAAGTGTAAAAGACATCCCCATTTACAGCATCAACGTTTACAAATGTACAACTGTACAGACGAAGTAAAAGCATCACTACAAATTTAGCAAGGCCCGTCAAACACCACAACTAGACAATTCAATTTAACTAATAAACTTACACTTGTTAACTGCACATATACTACATGTATTCTACAATTATTCATTTGAAGCAAAAAAAGCCGTTACTACTAGAATTACAGGTGATTTGTATAGCTTTGGATGGCCCCACCAACCTCCATTAATTTATTACACTTGCAAAACCAACATAAAAAGAGAAAAACGTAAAAATCCAAATACTAGACCTACAAGAGGTTTCATGTAACATCCCTTTCTGCTACTTACTCCTCTAAAATATTATTTCCAGTGGAAAACTAAAGTTTAGATAAGCACCACTTTAAAAACAAACTTATCATACTGCACTGGTCTTAAGGTGGTGGCGGGGGTACCATCATTGCTGCAAATCCCCCTACCCAAAATCAACAATTACTCTTACATAAAAAGCTATACATCGCTATACTAGGCAAGAGATGATATTTCATACATAAAAGATACCGTTTCTAGGGCAGTGTTCATCTCAAAAACTACAAGACAAAAGATGTCGCACAAAACATGATAAAGAAAAATTCATTCCAAGTATTAGAACCTGCCACAACATGCCAACGCACAGCCCAGTCCCACCCACTAATCCCACCCTCCTCCCCAATAACTATGATCATTTCATGTTAAGATTACACCGGTTTAATTTAAGACAGCTACTATACAACCACGCCTCATGCTCTGCTACTAGGGTTAAAGTTACGCATAGCTCCTCTCCACAATAGAACACTCTGAGCGAGCCCTTGGAGGAAAAGAAAATCAAGTCAGGGCATAAGGAAAGCATCAGCAAGGGCTTATTCAGCCTGCAGCTACTGTGGACCACTAGCGGCTAGTCAAATAACAGGTTAGAGCGCCCCGCACCTTGGTAAAAACAAAAAACAAACAAAGGAATAAGGAGGGGGACAATTAAATGTGAACAACCCTAAACTAAAGCTAGCTCTCCAAAGCCACGCATGCATATTAATCAAAAAGGTCAACATAGGACCGATTAATTGGCACAAGTTACATAGTAATCCTTCTCTGGACAAAGGGGTTGATGTCCACAAATACCATGCAGTGCTGTTAATTATAAAATTAAAAGTTAACGAGCCGCTTTGGCATAGAGACCACTCGATTGTGCATGGGATGATGTCGATTAATAATATCTAAATGCCTAGTATCAATTCCGAACAACTGACAAATCTGGGTACAAAAACAAATTTAAAAGAATCACTCAGTTTGGCCTTAAAGGTACTTGCTGGTGTAATTTTAAGAAATATCAGCAAATGTGTATATTGTTCTCTACAGAGAATTTACAAGTTTAAAAAAAAAAAAGTACAATATGAAAACCAGTCTGATATAGCAATTACATCATTAACAATGGGCTTGTGCTTTACCCAGGCCAGGACACAGCCTGTGAGCTGCGCGCCCCCTTGTGGCCAGAAACAGACCTGCACCAGGGGTAGCGTATCAGGGGATTCAGATGTCACAGCATTCTTAGGTGAAGTTGAGTTCTCTTTTTGGTAATTCCCCAAAATGGGATAACAGAGGGCATCACAAGGTTACCCCTAAAACTAAGGAGCATTATTTTTAAAAGTATCGAAGAGTAGGGGAGTTAAGAGGACCAGGGTCCCAGCACCAACTACATGAGGCCATTTGTAGGGCCACCGATGGGGCCCAGATCAGAACCGCTCTTCAGGTAATACTTTTCCAACTTAGCCAAAATGTGCTTTCCATATGTGTACTTGCGTAAGGTGGCAATATGAGGCCGGATCTGTGGGAAGAGCAAATGTAAAGTTACCATCTACTGTTAAGAACATACAAAAAAACAAGTGTGGAAATATTAGAATCTTATAATGCAGGGTTAGCTACTCCACAACGCTTGCTAACTTCGAGCTCAAATCAAACATCCGCAGAATATCTGCCCAACACATTGAAAAGCATTGTGAAGCAAAGCGGCAATGTTGTCGTGAGTTGTGTTCGCCACTTTATGTTCCTATTTGTTGGAGCCAAGGCTGTGTAGAAGTACCGGATTCTTTTTCCAGCACGCACAGAGAACACCGGAAAGTAGCGAAATGCAAAGAGATATTTGCTGAATTTTACACAAAATGCATCAAGTCCAATTTCATGATATTTTCGTGGTTTACATTTTTTAAATAATGTTTTAATAAAAATGATTGTACTACATAAATACAGTTGGATTATACGGATGCTGATTTGAACACGAGAATGCCGACGTGGATTTGACAGACTTTGAGCAGAGGTAGGCTAGCCGCTAGGCTACTCAACCAGTAGCTTTCAAATAATGCACATGGACTCTGAACCACATTGTGTGCTGATTTCGGCAATGAAGGCATATGTAGGCTTCATTGTAGGCTGTTGAAGGACAGTGGGTGATTTAGCTATGGAAGGACAGTGAAGTTAGCAATATTCTGCAGTGGAGCAGGCGAACTACTGCACTGATTTCAACGCGCTGTACGGGGAGGGGTATGCTAAGTCTGGGCCTAAATATGTGTATAGTCCTCAGTTTCTGGCCCTCCTAAAATCCTGAACAGAGAAGTGATGAAATACAGTGTCCAACTGAACAATTCAATAATACACGGTCAACAGTGTTTTCACGTGTTTACAGGAAAGGGTTTCTAACATGTTATACGGTAACTTATTCCCAAAAACATCTATGTATCTGCTGTGCAGTCTTTAAACCTTCACATGTAGCATTGTCAACAGTGATGTGATGTTTACTGACCTTGTGCATGATGATCTTGCGCTGAGCAGGCTCAGCCATGTCAATCATCCTCTGCACAACATAGTTGGCATACTGGTCCTTCATCATGGTGTACAGGGCACTGTGGGGGCCATCTTTCTGACAGCACACCTCGTCGATCAGGAGAGCCCTCTCCGCACGGGATGAGTGGATGACACACTTCTCTACTACGTTGCTAAAGACCACACACACACACACACGGCTGTGTTAAAACTCACCTGCCTTTGGAGTTACATTCAATAACTAAAGCACAAAGCAGACAATCAAGCCGCCTTCGTTTACAGTTGTCCCAAATGACGGTGAAACGAACGTGAGCTCTTTTAGTTCAGCAAATACAAGTGGGAGGAAAAAAAAGGGTTTTTACCTTGCAAATTTGTGCTGGCTCAGGACAAGAACCTTTCCACGAACCTCGGCTACTATCTTGCTCTTATCCTCTGGTCTGCCGTGCTCCAGAACGTGCTGGATGACGTAATTGCCATACTGGTCCTACAGGGGGCATTGGCAATGGCATGAGATTGTGATAATTTTTTTTAAAATAAACAACCCCTCAATGATGTTCATCCACTGATTGGAACCAACTTAAGACATGCATCTCAAGAAAGATAAATAAATAAAAAACAAATGCAAATGTGTGACCCCCACCACATTTATAAAACCATACACCTTATACCATTAGGTCATCACTGTGGAAGGTCAGACAAAACAGATGCGTCTGGTTTAGTGTACGGTGTGACAAGACAACAAAACCAATAGAATTTTTTCCCCTCCAGAAATGGGTGACGACAGCTATGGGTGGGATTTTACACTTAAAGCAGTGTGGTAATACGAACAAAACAGACAAACTTGACCATGTTAAAGACATAATTATAGGAATTGCCCCCTGTCAAGTAGTTTGTTCAATGGTGTACCCAAGTACATAGTGTTTGTTAAACCCAGTTAGTTTCCATAACTCAATATGAAGCGTTTATAACCCCTTGTCTGCAGTAGACACTCATTTGAATTAATCCAATTGACTTCCATTGTTTCTCAATGGAAGTCAGTGTCTTGTTTTAAGGAATTACATTTTTGTAATTAAAATATTTACATGTTGGATTAAAACAAAGCAACTTGAGAACAGGTTTTTCAAAAAAATGGAAATCCATTTAATCAAAATAACTGATCTAATTTGTTCCAATTAAGTAAGTACTGCAGATGAATTAACAGACATAGCAAAAGCTTCATCTTCTATCATATAATAAATAAAGTCAAGCTCTTAATGTTAAACTTTATTAGTACCTATGCTTATAGAAATGTAATAGAATTGGTTATAGTAGCTGCTGTCATTGCCCCAACTTGCATGTGACAACTGGTGTATGAACTAGTGATCAATTACTGTTATAAGTCGCTTTGGATGAAAGTGTCTGCTAAGTGCTATACATGTAGACAACCTCTGTGTAGGCTGGACATTGAGGTAAGGAAGCTTAAGCCTAGGGTTTACCAGCAGTGTGCTTGCTTGTGTGTGTGTGTGTGTGTGCATGCATGCAGAGATGTCGCATTGGGGTGTGCGAAGTGTGTCACCGCACATGGCCTCGCGCCTGCACATGCCAGCGAAGTTAATTTCTGTTTACTGTGTAAACTTACATACATCTTAGTAGCAGGCGTAATGTAATATTTTACACCAATCAAAGTACAATACCAAACAGCTTGATTGAAGGGCAGTCTGACCAATCAGAAGGCCAATCTGCCATTTGACCGACAAATAAAACTTTCCGTCCGGCATCCCGGCAGGTGAACTCGTCGAAATTCAATTTAATTAGTTGTGAAAATTGCAGTAAAAGACAATGGGACATTTGACGGCATTAGGGTCTAGCTACTGAGACAATATCTACAGTTAGGCCTACACTTTTCTGAAACCTGGAGAAGGGCAATGGATTACTTGGATTTAAAGTGAAAGATCATGGGACAGCAAAAGAAAGCCTACACTACCGTACATGTGTTTTAAGGTAGGGCTATTTATTCTCTCTCTATCTCAAATGATACAATGTAAAATGCCGGCACGTTTAGGCTGTAGGACTGACTATAGCGTATCCGTGGGTCCTATAGGCCTATTCAGTAATATATTATTTTATAATACAATAACCTAACCTAGTTCAAACAAGAAACGGAAATCGTCTAGGCTTAGTATGCAAAGTTGAGACAGCGTGTGTTTTTATGTAGATTGTTCTCATACAAAATATGATCTGTAGGTAGGCTAGGCCACTTGTTCTAAATGTATGCATCACCTACAAATTAGACCGTGTTGTATTCATATAGGCTAGCTAGCCAATAAAGTCATAGCTCTGCACTGTGTTGTCAGTTTAAGTGCGCCCCCCCCCCCCCCCTTTTTTTATTTGATAACATAGCAAAAAGCCTGTGCAACTATGATGTGCACGACGCTGCACTGTAAATGTAAGATATTGTGTACAGAGATTACGGGTGCGGTAAACTAGAATGTTAGGGTAGGCATGTGTGTGACCGTGACGCATGCATGTCAAGGCCTCGAACGTATAGTTCGCACAAGGCCTCGCACCCCCCACGCGACGGCACTGCATGCATGTATGTACCCATGTTCAATTGGATTGGGCTGCTAAATGAATGTAGCAGCAATGAGAAGAGGTCACATGTCTGGAGGGGCTTCAAAGCAAGCAATACAAATTAAAATAGTGAGAAAACAGATCGACCCGTGATCGACAGCCACTGTGCTTGGTAATTATGAGGGAGCAGAAAAGCAAACACCAAGATAGCCCCCTGTGGGAAGAAAGAGAGGGTCTGACTTGGGATGGAAACAGAGGGAGGAAGGGAGGGGAGGGAGGAGAAGACTTGCTCAGTCGGTTAGAAGAAGGCTTGTCAAAGACGGAGTTATCTTTGGGGTTGGGGGGGGGGGGGGGGAGAAAGAAAGTGTTTCAAAGCATACTAAAGAGATTAAAAAGGGAAGCCGACAGAGGTTAATAAAAAGGACATCCGCGAGAGAAAGGAGGCAAATTGCTCTGACCTTGAACAGTGCATCGCTGGACACTGTATAATATGTTTTGGGTGTCATCTCCAATGATACGCCTTGATATTTCTAGATGGAATAAGTGAGGGGGGCAGGGTGGATGTTGAAATAATCACAGGTAACATGTAACTGGCAGTACAAACACATTGGTCCTTACCATTAACCTTAGACATTATGTATAATAGTGGTTCTCAAACTGAGTTGTTACCTCATCCCTGTGAAAATACATTCACAATCATCTTAATCATTTACAATCTTAATCTAAATGTGCATACGGTATATACACATTTATACCATTAAGTTACATGGCTAAGAATCAAACCAGTCGTATTTGGGGAGGTCAAAACGGTCAAAAGCCACTAAGGTATAACACTGACACGCTACAGAATGAAATGCACAAAAAAAAAAAAAAAACAGGAGATGTGTGCACACACGATAGCTCAACACATGGTGGTCGCTATGCGGTCTGCATCCGCTAGACGGACTCCAGATGGACGGTTGGGATATGCGGCTCTCACCTGGCCGAGCTGCTCAGAGTGCTGATGGAGCTCCTCCAGGATGGGCAGGGTCTGCTCCTGTGTGCAGTGCTCCAAGATCCTTTGGATCACTCTGCAGCCGTACGGATGGGTGGACAGCACAAACACCTGCGGTGGCCAGCATCACATGCATCAACATTAGTAGAAACCTGTCATTCACCAGGAAAGTCTTGCCGAGAATACAAATCTCATTCACATAAGCGTCCTTGCCATGTCAACAGCAACCAACAGATTCAAACAGAAAAACACAATTTAAAAACAGGATTAGAAATTATTTTTTAAAGATTACAAAGCAATAATTGTCACAAGTCATCCGCATCAGCGTTAAAATAAATAGTTAATGAGACCAATGCTGTGTTCACATGGAATACGGCAGACAGTAAACCAAACACTTTCTGGACGGAACGGCGAAATAAATTACAATTGCTATGGTGATGTCGAATTGTTTACAAATAATTCTATAAAACAATATTCAATCAAATTATTTAGTGTAGATTTTTTATGCAGCTGTTTTAGTATTGCATATCCAGTATCCCAGTGTTGTTGTTGCACCATATTATCTTCCTGTTGTCAACGTTTTCTCCGTGTGTGAGCGAGCCACAAACAGCCGGTTGTAAATGGCGTCACGGAAGACGGCAAAACGTTTAAATACTTTAACTTTGGACGGCATGCTGTTTGCCGTTGCTGGCCACAACAAATGCTTCTGTCTTGCTCTCGCCCACTAACATGATATCCGGTTTGCGGTCTGCCGCATTCCATGCGAACGCACCAATAGTTTGTTTTACAAGTAGCTCAGCTCAAGGCAATATAGCTACACCCATCTAGTGGCAATGTCTTACATTTACACAGCGGCATGTTTACCACTCATTACTGATGTAGATCATTTTAACTGCTTATGGACAAAACTTAAAATAAAATAGAAACAAAAACCCAGGACAACACCGACCTGGCCCTGGAAAGCATCGATAATAAACTGCAGGGCCTGAGGCTGGACACACTCAATACACTTCTGCACGACATGGTTCCCGTTCTGGTCCTTGACGCACTTAAGCACGTGGCCATCCAGTTCACGGACTATGTCGCTCTGAAACGGACAGATGTTAGTAGAAGACCGCACGCTTCCTACATGTATGTGGTACTAGACACACACAAACACCACGAATGGTCAAAGAGAAGTAATCAGATCTCACTTACAATTACCTGCTGGTCAGAGGAGATGGATTCCAGGGCTTTCTGGATGACCCGGCAGCCATACATTTGCAATGCCAAGGGGAGGACATGCCCACGAATACGCGTTGCCAACGCTAGCTTCTGATCTGCACTTCCAAACTGGATGGACACAGAGGAACCAATCAAAATTAATTCCCTGAACTAGTTTTAAACTACGCAAAAATAAATAAAATCCCAATAATTTTATCATTCCTTTTTTAAACAATGACCTAAAAAAAAACAACTAAAAACGCCAACCTCAAAGAACTTTTGAATGACGTAGTTTCCAAACACATCCGTCATCAGCTGGTACGCCGCTTGTAGGATCTCTCCGAACACCATCTGCCTCTCGGCAGGAGTGGCTCGCTCAAGCTTCTGCTGGATAAACCTGGCAGGATGAAAACGAAGACAGATGCGAGCCCCGGCATGATTAGTACAACGGACAGTCACAGACAGATATTCATCTAAGATATTCAATTTAAGATTATAGTAATTCATCTAAGGGGTTTTCACTCAACATTGGTGGGATCACACTGATCTCTACCCCTTCCCCATACAGTCACATCCCCACCTGGTGATGGGGATGTGAACAAAATACACATTTGACATTTGGGATGAAATGCAGGGCTCTGAGATTGCTGTAACACAACAGTTACTGGTAGATTAAAAGACACGACAAAGCCTATTGGTGTAATGGGGTAAATAAGCATTGCGTGTGAGCTAGGAGTGCACGGTATTGAAGTGTGATATTGCGATATTGATCATGAAAATTGCAATATCGATATTTTTAAACATAAGTAAAACAAAAAGGTTATGGGAAAATGCATCATAATATATTCATATCAAAACAACACAACAACTGACAATCATACTGGGCTTTTAAACAGTAATTCCAAGATACCGAGGAGGCATTCTTTTTGGCCACTAATGTTTCCTCTTTGATCTCCATTATGTAATTATCTTCCTCAGCCACACATCTTACTTTTATGTCCATCAAACACAACTAAGCCTAACAGCCAATGGACGCATCTCTCCACCAAATAAAGTTGAAATTGCACTTCCTGCAACATTTTCGATATGATTGCGATAACGATACTGGGTCGATATATTGTGCACCCCTAGTGTGAGCAAGAAAGGTCGTGTGCAGAGTGAATGTGTGCGGGCTAATGTGCATGCCAAGCGAGAACCTCCAGTGCTGAGAAATTAAGACAATGCAAAAGTGCCAAAATCGGCAGTTCCTTGAATGGCCACCTGAGGCTGGCTGCAAAGAGAGTCAAGCCCCATAGACTCCAAGGGCCCTAATATAACGATCTACAGTGCATCTGGAAAGTATTGACAGCGCTTCACTTTTTATACTTTGTTATGTTACAGCCTTATTCCAAAAAGGTTTAAAATATTTTGTTCCCCTCAAACTTCAACACAATAAAAATCACACGTACATAAGTACACATTATTCATGGGTGTGTTTTGGGTGTCACAAACGATAAACCAATCCAAGTGTCATCTCCCATTCCATTTAAAAATCCAGGCACGCTTGCATCAAAGGTGCATTGCCATTATTCCGGCGGGTTTGTGAAATCACTGGAGCAGACCATCTCGGCAATAGAAGGCTAAAATATGTTTATGTAGGTGACACATTAATAATATTTCACACCTCATCTACCTATATGCAAAGGATTAAAAATTAACAGTACAATACTGTTAATTTTTAATCCTTTGCATATTTGTGCGCTCCTGCACGTCCTTGTATGTGTAACAAGCAGAGTGTACATGTTGTCCACCTGCCATAGGCGATACTACATTTTTAATGCGCCTTGTGCTGACTTTAGACCAGGTTTTTGCTGGTCAATCGTGCAATCACTGTCTGCTGCCTCAAGACAGCAATGTGCCAGGATTACGCTACACCACACCTCATGTTTAGACCAACACACCCACCGACGCTCAAATGGCCTTTGTGCAAAGTGCATTTGCCAATTAAACAACATGGGTGCTGGATGGGGAAATGACAATTGCATCGGTCTGAAACTAGCAAATACGCTTGCGTATCTGCTTTGCGCCGGTTGTAAGGTAGGGCCCAAGTGTTTAATGCAAAAATTTGTGAATTTATTTATAACTCATCAAATGAAAATACATGAACAATGTACACACACACACACACACACAGGTTAATGTGCATGATAGCTACCTGGATCCATGCTGGTCTTGCGAGAACTCCACCATGTGTCCCGGCAAGTCTCGCAGCTGCAGGTTGGGGAAGCGATTGTTCCGGAAGTCCTCCAGCAGGCGGCTGCGTCCGGACGGCATGACGTCCGAGCGGCTATAGCGCGGCCGCGAGGGCGGGAACAGCTGGCTGCTGGAGTTGAACAGGCTGGACGCGCTGCCGCCGCTGCGGTATTTCGCCTCCGCTCCGGGGGCCGCTGAGATGTATCGCCCGCTGCCATTGGTCAGGCCACCTGGGGTTACACAATGGGACGTCGTGACTGCCCCCCAGTGGCGGAGTTGTTTATTTTCTTTAACTTGTCTTTTAAAAGTGACTGAAGTCCTACAGGCAGTGCAAACATTTAGCAACAGAGTACCAACCCAGATGCAGGAATACCCCGTCATCTTGTAAACACACGTTTGAGTTATAAAACTTAATTTGTTGGACTTAACATGGTTTATATACATTTGCATATTATAGAAGCTAGAATTAATGACAACCTTGCCCTGCCAGGTAAACATGGGGAATCTACATGAGGAATGACTGGCACATTCATTTACACGTCACTTCATTATGCTAGTGATGGATGAACTACTATGAAAAGTGTGTACGTACCAACTTCAACTGTTTGCATTGCAGGCCAAACTTTTGCCGCATGAAAATTACAAAGCCGATACAATAAATAGCATTGTGTATGCATCCATTGAACACTACTGTATGTTTGCAGTTGCTGTTAAATGTGTAATTTGGAGATTCACAGTGACTTGGCAGCACTACGGGCGAGGGCCCGTCTCACCTAGGTGGAGGCTGGACGAGGAGCCGTGGGAGGAGGGCAGAGATGGCGGCGGCGTGAGGGGGGAGTGGCCCGGGGTCAGGCCGATGGGGCTGGGCGAGGAGGAGTAGCCCAGGCTGTTGTAGAACGGCTGGCCGATGGGAGTCAGGCTGTTGTTGCCGCCGCCGCGTTTGTACAGGTCAGAGCTGGCCAGCAAGGAGTCCCTGCGAGACACACTGCTGCTGGAACTGGACACTGTGGGGTGGGGGGGGGGGGGGGGGG
>JAODTR010000017.1:1075813-1089703 GCA_025399935.1 Amblyopsis rosae
CGGACCACACAAGGCCGATCGGAGTCGTGCACACTGGCCAGTGGCGGACGGAGCAGAGGAGCTACACATCTGGCCGGCCATGATGGCCAGCCACACGCACGCACGCACGCACGCACACACACACACACACTTTGGATAGTCAAAGATGCTACACAGCGTTCTCTCACTAAGCATACACCAACACGTGCTGGCCAATGAGACGCTTAGGTCCACGAGGAAATGTGTGACTGTGTTATTCATATCCCCGACCACCCCCGCTGCTTGCTGGGCTTGGCACCCTGCAGAGCTTCGGAGCTGCAGGCAGAGCTTTGGTTCCAATGGGGATCTCTCTCTCACACACACACAGGCTGACTAACGAGTGGGCTTGAGTGGGCTGGGCGTCGATTCTGGGGTTCTCCACTAGAGGGCGTGGCACCAGAGCTGGCAGCAGCACTTTACAGTGTTTAACAGGGTGTCTGAGTGGGAGAGTGGGTGGGGGGAAAGAGAGAGAGAGTGAGAGAGAGAGAGAGAGAGAGAGAGAGAGATGGTGAGTGGTCAGGTTAAGGCATTACAGCTTTTCAATGGACCTCATAGAATCTCCATTTCTGACATATCTTATATCACCTTTCCCCCCCCCAGCCTTGCCTTCATCCTGCATAAACACAGAGAATGAGGCCTTTTAGACTTGTCAACGCTCAGATAACTGTCACATGGGGCACAATCAAACCAAGAACAGCTGGCTTCTTTCTCTCCCGCACACTCAGACCTTCATTCAAACATGCATATTAAACGTAAACAGACACACACACAAAGACACACACACACGCACACACACACACACACACACACACATGCACACACACACACGCACGCACAAACACACACAGGGCCAGTCCAGGGTTCTCTCCCTTCTGTCCCACTGCGATTCAGTTTCAAACGCTCAGTGAATACCCATGTGGTGGGTTCGGGTTACATGGGGCTATAAAATATCCCAAATAAAGGCAAGGAAAGTTGATACTTAAAAAAAAATAAATTCACAGGCTATTTCCTGAGGTGAAATGCACTGGTCGGCCACGAATTCTGTCAAGAGTGGGAGCTTATTTGGTTAACTTTTAGCAGCGGAGACAATAGAACGGGACAGAGGCCTTTACTTCATGAGAGCAAAGGGGTTCCAAACTAAAGTTGCTCGTAGACAGCGGCCAGCTCCCATTACACACAACACAGGGCCATAAATCTGCCTGCCTGACTCTAGCAACACGCCAGGCCTTCATATGTATTGTTACTAAGGGGATGCGTGAAACCACAACAAATGACAAAATGGCATAGCGAGACGTCAACTGTCAATGGAGAATGATTCAATTTAAGTTAAAACTTAGGGTTTTGGGTCTTACATCATTTCTATCAAATTCAAGGTTAATGTGACATTGACCTTGAGAGGTTTGAGAGGGAAAAGTGTGGAAAAGGCGGGATAGTAACAGACCTTAGTCTATTTGCAATTTCAGTGGATAATTCCCTGGACATACTGTATGTAAACATGTCCTAGGGTCCACCCAGCACTGGGTGACTTCATATGAACAACAAATCAGGCAAGTTTAAACCGGGAGGAACAGTTTTTCCGAATGGTCTAAAGCAGGACGGAGACTTAGCCCTGTTTTAACTGCCACATCTGGTTGGCAAGACACAGCAGTGGTGAGTGATGAGAAGGCAGGGCAGGAAAGTCCTAGAACTTCATATGTGGGAGTGAGATGGGGCAAAGCCAGAATAGCGTAATGACACATGTAACCGGATCACTCTGGTTCAGCCCTTGTGTTTTCTAATGAAGCCCCAGAGCTCTATCGCGGAGGGCCGCCTCTTACATGTACAGCGCCTTAGTGTCTGCCTGACGATCACCTCTGTCTCCATGGCAACCTTAGTTAGACGGAGGTCTGTAGCACTGCCTCAGTGCTACAGATGTAAAAAGGGCTTTATATATCTTTATGAAAAGCACTCATTGCTCGGAGTTCGAGAGAAATTAACCACTTTTTGTTTTTAAAGGTTATTGGTCTAATTATTTTTAGAGAAATAGAAATAGTGCTGACTTACACACGCTCTTTGTGAGATGTGCTTAGCTGTGAAAGGGCCATGAGTTTAAACTAAACATGTTTCAACCACAAGGTCAGTAAATTGAGGAGTATACCTTTAAAAAATCTCTCTCTCTCTCTCTCATATATAGATATGGTCCTGGCCAAACACAAGCCTACATTATATGAAGAGGCTGCCCCACAAAGCATTGTGACTGTCTCTCCTTTCAAAGTGACTTGTACTGTCTGCATCCTCCATCTCCTTACCCGGATGGTGTAACCCTAGACCCCCGAGCAGTGCCAGGCTACTGGAATACTGTTTTGTGGCCATGTGCATAGTGTGTGACTTTTGATTGACAGTACAGTACATATGTCTGTGTGCGCAGTATGAATCAGGCCATGTGTTTCTCTCTAACATGTAAAGAACAAGGATTACCCCCCCAAAAAAGTACAATTCAGTATACATCGTTTTGTTTCGGAAGTTTTGGAGATTTCCCATAAGCCCCATTGCAGAGAGCTTCGAATCTCCAGTGAGAGATGTACTGTAGCAGAGGTTCAGCCATTTTGTAAGATTTATAGCGATGAGGTAATGTAACAATAACTTCTCTATGTTATATATCGATTAGTTCCAAGAGAACCTGACCTGGTGGCTTCAGTGGCAGTGACATCATTATAATCTAACTTTATGTAACTTCATCACATTGGCCCAATGGTCTAATTTTTTTGACACACACACACACACACACACACACACACACACACACACGCCAAGACTACAGGACAACACAGAACACAGCAAACAATGCGGCCGATGTGGCCCCATTCAGGCGACCGTATCTGCACCTACTGTATCAACTAACACCCCCCCCCCCCATCCCGACCCCCCCGCCCTCTGCAACAAAGCACGCCTCACCTCTCTCTCTCACTCTCTCTCTCTCTCGCTCCATCCGGCTGTCCTCTACTTATTCTGATCACGGACGCGCAGACACCGTCTCTTCAGTGGTGGCTCCAGGTCCCCGGGCACGCTGGGAGGGCTCCTCAAGGCGCCCTTGTCCCTGAGCTTGGGCAGGAGCAGCGGGGCGGCAGCGGTGGTCGGGGTGTTGATAGGAGTGTTGATAGTGGTGTTGATAGGGGCGGTTTTGGGGGTGGCGTTGGTTGGTGTCACCCCACCGCCGGCCACTGGCTTGGGCGCTGTGGGCAGGGCGTAGGCGTGGTCCTCGTCGGGGAGGTGGGGGTCCTCTCCCACCTCCCCAACCACCGCCGGGGACTCCTCAGACGGCAGGGAGTCGCCCTGGAGCGCCGAGCAGCTGTTCTCCTTGACCTCCTCTGGCTCGGGGTCTGGGGGCGCGGGTGGCCGTCGGACGGGGGAGCGCGGGGCCGGAGGGGGGCTGCGCCCCGGGGGCATTATTAGGACGGAGGGGCTGGGGTCGCACGGGGGGCTGCTTGGGGATACGGGCTCGCCGTTGGGCGGCTGCGCCAGCGCGGTGCTGGGCTCCAGCTTCACCTGGGTGGTCCTCTGGATGACCTGCCTCTCCGGGGGCTTACTGTCCGCCTGGCCCTCCGGCCCCGGGCTATTGCCCGGTGATGACGCCCCGCTGTTGGCCGCCGAGGAGGAAGCGGAGGTCGGGGAGGGGTTTGGCCTCTCCGACTTCACCCAGTCAGAGTCCCTGGAGGCATAGGGGTCGCCGGGCGAGCAGGGAAGCCCCCGGATGGACCTCCCGCCCAGGCTGTTGACCGGCGGGGGCGGTGAGGGGCGGTGAACCCCCGGAGACGGCTCCTGCCTCGGCCTGGCCCTTGGCCTGGAGCCCCCCCTGTCCCCGAGGTCCGGCACGGGCTGGATCACCCCCCCGTGGCTGGGAACCTCTGGGGGGGCCTTGGCGGGAACGGGGAACGGCACGGGGATGGGGATCGGGACAGGGAAGGGGATGATGACCGGGTAGGGCACCAGCATGGTGGGCTGGGGGAAGAGGGGGCCGTAGGACGGGAGGCCCCCGTAGTTCATCATGGGCGGAGCCATGGGGACGGGCCCCCGGTGGCCCATCATGTTGAGGGGAGGGGAGTGCAGGCCGGGGAAGTAGGCGCCGGGGAAGGGGTGCACCAGGCCCGGGTTAGGGTTGACGTTGGAGGAGGAGGCTGTGGCGGCTGGCTGCAGGTGGTGGGGGGAGTGGGGCGGCTGGTGGATGGGGCTGGACGGGGGGGCCGGGTGCCTGGGGTGGGGGTTGGCCAGGGGGCTCTTCAGGCCCTGGGCGTGGAGCGGGGGCCGGATGAAGGGCATGTGCTCCAGAGGGGGCCGGTGGTGGTGGTGGTGGTGGTGGTGGTGGTGTGGGGGGTGGTGTTGGGGGTGGGGGGGGGGGGGAGCCGGTGGGGGAGGGCGGGGGGAGGCGCGGGGAAGCCCCTCGGGGGGCGGGGGGGCAGGCCTCTCCAGGGACCTCAGGCCCGGGCCTACCGCCTTGGAGGAGGAGGTGGTGGAGGAGGGGGAGATGCAGGAGGAGGCGGCCGAGCCGTGGACGGGCGTGATGCCTCTCGGGGACGCGTTCCTCTGACTCGTCTCCCCGGCAACGCCGCTGCTCCCGCCGCCGCTGCTCCACGACTCCGGGGTCAGGAGCTTGTGGCCCGCCCCGTTGGCCCCGATGACGGGTGCGCTCTCTGGCCTGGCCTCCTGGCTGCCCTGCCCCGGGCTGGAGCCGGAACTGGTGCTGGTCAGAGCTGCGCGGGCCTCCCGGTAGAACACGTCCATCTTGTACTGGTTCAGGCATTTGGTGCTGCAGAACTGAAGACGCTCCTCGCCCGACCCGAAATCCAGGTACTCCTTGGTATGACGGATGTGCTTGCACCAGTCACAGACCTGTGGCGCAGGAGAGAGAGACTGCGGAGGGTCATTTAACATGTCCGCCACAGAAATACAAAACGCTTGTGTGTCGCGTACGCAGCTCCAAGACAGACAAGGCTGATTTAATCACTTGGAGCGCTGCTTTTCCCAGAAAACGCTTTGCTTCAATCCCCAATAAATATATAATAAGGATGTTTACAGCAATTTGTAATGCAATTGCAATTAGCTTTCATCGATCACCTAGGGCTAGGCTAAAATTGCGTTATTGACTGCATTTGGTTTTGTTTCTAACCAATTAGATTTTCTAACAATGGTCACTACACCGGAAAATAGCCAATAGCTGGCGGTTTAAATGTAAAAGGACTAATAAGTCACTATGTCAACACTCAAATTTGAGAAGTTCAAGTGTTACTGAACTTCAAGGCAGGGTCAGTCATTCTTGCTAACTTCGAGCTCAAATCACAGCAGTATCACTACGCGGCCCTCTGCGGCGGCACCTCACACATTGAAATGCATTGTGAAGCAAAGCATAGTGCTATGGCTTTGTTGATTCGAGCGGTGTTCGCCACTTTGTTTATGTTAGAAGAATCTGATTATATTTTCAACACGCACAGAGAATGCTAAGCTAGCGAGGAGATATTTGTTGAATTTGACAAAAAGTGTATTATCTTACATTTAGCTTGCAATAGCTGACTTTACCTTTAACAGCAAACACTTGACTGTATAACCTTACAATGCACTGTAGGCCCAGATGCTGAGCACAGCGGAAGTTGGGCATGATACAGTATGTTGAATAAATGTGGTTGCTTTATTTAATGAACCAAATAGATTCAGTTAGTTTTTTCCAGCCTCCAATGGCTTTGATTGCAACTTAGCAAACTTTTTTTTTGCGTAACCCATTGGAGTTCCAGAACAAAAACATACAGTACAACATTGTTCTTACTCTGACATTGTTGTTAACCTTCAGCACCAGTCTCTGTGAGTCCTCAGTGTGGCAGTGCTGAGGGGACTGCTCGCCATGCAAGTCTTCATCTCTGGCCTGACACAGGAGAAGCACAGCATGACACATCATGACAGAAGCTCTTCCTGGTTCCATCCTGTTTTGACACATTACATTTACACTTAGCAGCAGTAGCTTCTAAGTGCAGCATTATACAGCAACTGGAACATTCTGTTCATTGAACTAAATGAGAGATTTACTACCATACATTTTTTCCAACTTAGGTCCCATAATGCGGAAGTGACTCTCTATAATAAAACAATGTTTTTGTTACTTTGCATTACTGTTTTCTATTGAGTTTAAATTAGTTTTTATTAAACAAATATGACTTTTCCTGAGACAAAGGGCAATCACAGTATTATTAAACAATCGCACGACTGAGTCAGGGAGAAGTAATGCTGCTGATGAATTGTCATATTGTTAGCAGGCTTGCCAGTATTAATATAGGAAATTCTTCCTGATTCATGTAAGCTGATCCTGCGTGGATCTGAGTGCTCCCCCACCCCCGCCTGCTTGTGACCCATTGAGTCGTGTTGAGTTACGAAACACGAGGCAGCTGCAGGTAAGTTATGCACTGAAAGTGGACACCTCGGCCCAGGCCCCCTGGCCTTCCTCTCAGACAAGCAGTGACAAGCCAAAGGCAACGCTTTCCTCCCAATCGAAGAAAAACTAAAAGAAAAGATAGAGAGGAAGAGACAGGGAAAACAACTGTGTCTGCCTGTGCCTTTCTGCTGTTGCTATTGTTGTGAATAAAACCGAGCTCAGCGTAAACAGTGAAAGGCGATCGCCTCGTCGTCTCGCACCACTAAAGAGGGGGTATTCATGTCGTAATATAAGGTGAAAAATGGAGGTAACTGTATCATAGCTAGCTGTTCCCCCACCACCCTCTCAGCCACTTAATGACGGCCCCGTCTCCATTAAGGCGCAACCGATACTGTATCCTCCGCAAACGGTGACCTCCCGCCCGCCATCCCTGTGCTATTCCCCCTCCATTATAAAGCTGAACGTGTGTTCTCAGAGATGCCCCCTTTTTGCATTCCTGCAAATGAATCTGTCCGATATGACCTCACCAACAGGATCAGGGGTATCTGTTTCCTGCAGCCTATTTACCTGCCGTTTATACTCACGCCTCTGTCTACTGTGTGCGAACACCTGGCAAACACCAGGGCTGGGTGCGAGAGAGAGAGAGAGAGAGTGAGAGAGAGAGAGAGAGAGAGAGAGGGAGAGGGGGAGAGAGAGAGAAAACTACTGATCTATGCAACTCTGTTAAAAGGGTATAGAACTTAAAACCTTTGACCTTAAGGAGGCTCCTTACCTCAATATAGATGTTCGGCCAAAAACTAATCCATTGGTTCTGGACTGGAGGCTATCAGTTAATTTCAGTCACCATTCACTTCCATTGTTTCCCAAAAGCATACTTCCAATGTGTCTACACAGCTCAGATATACAGTACTAACGTTTAGGACTGAAATCGGATACCTTAAATTAAGCTCTACAACAACAAACCACAGAAACTTGAGTATGCATACTACCAGTAGAGACGGTGATCCACTTTGCAGACACATTAGGTTTTCGGAAACAACAGAAGTCTACAAATGTTTCCAGTCTACCTACTATGAACAAACAGCAAACCTCAGCAGGATGACTAAAAATACCAAGGTAAGAATGTAAAGAGTCCAGGGTTTACTGCAAGCTCAGTATCCCTTTAATGGTGAATTCACACATCTTATATTCATTCCAAGTGACTGGATATGTCTTGTACTGTATTTCCATGGTATATTGTAGTATTACAGTTTAGTGCAAGGTGTTCTCAAATACTGTCAGTGGCACTGCACAAGCCCAAATAACAGACACTAGACGCTGAGGTTCTCATTCTGTCATACCGGTTTATGGAGCATCACCATTTATAAGTGGCTTTGGTGATTGTTTGGATGCTTGTGTACACCTCTAGCCTCGCGAGACCGTCCTGATCTTGCGAGCTTCAGATAAACTTTGCCGCGAGAATCAGTGTGGAAAGCCAGGAAATCATTGAGATTGTGTTCGAGTAGCAAATTAACTTACCAATCAGTGTCGTATTGATAGCTATACAGGTGTGGTTTAGGTTTGCATCATGGTTTAGTGAAAACAACAAGATGGTACATCCAATCAATTGCCCAGATGGACTTGTGACTAAGAAGCAATCTGGCATGTCAGGTTAGTAGACCCCCACCCCCTAACCTACCAAGTCCATCCTGATTCAGTTTGACTTTGCTGTAAGAATCAGTCTGAAGAGCTTGGAAATCATTGTGTTTCAGGCCAGTAGGCCTAGTGTGTAGGCCAATGAGCGTCATAGTTAGCTACGGGCGTGGTTTAGGTGTGAGGAAGGCGACTTGAAAACATCTCGAAAACTACAATAACGGGTCCTACAGAGGTTAAAGTAGTAGATGATGCAATATAGCATACGTTTTATTAGAATTTATTAGAAGAGCAACAGCTTTTCTCAATGGAAAATATGTTTTCACTCTTCTCCCGACCTATCTACTGCAAGTGGATAACAACAGGCTCTACTGATTCGCAGGTTCGTCAAATCACCTGCCAAGTAGTTTTTGAAAGTGCCGTTCCTTTCTCAGTAAAACAGTTTCAATGGACGGCTACACAGATGGATGTGTAACAGACACAGATATCTGGCATGCCCCCCCCCCCCAAAAAAAAAACTAATATGATCAAAACAAACAAACAAACAAACAAACAAACTAGCCAGCTAGACCAATCAGACTGCAGATACTGAACATGCCGCTGTCATGCCACTGACCTTGTTGCGTTTGAAGTAGGCCCGTCTGCAGGCAGCAAAGCACTTCTCACTGCAGAAGCTCTTGAGCTCCGAGCCCATGCAGAGAGAGTAGCGCTTCACCCCCTCCTTCTGACACCACACACACACTATCTGCACATTCTGAACGTCCTCCACTGCAGGGAGAGGATCAAAAAGGAGAGGAGATGAGAGGAGAGGAGAGAGGAGAGGAGAGGAGAGGAGAGGGCCATGTAGAATGGCAATACTGCCCAGTTGTCATGTACTGTATCAGTAAGATCATAGGCGTGACCAGCAGAGAGGTCTTTTGCTCTACACATGACTGGGTGCATTGCACTGCCTCTTCAATATGTTCCTCAACCACCTTTTACTTCCTCCACTGCTGTTGACCTCTGACCTCTTCAATATTTGCTTGTGCCTGCGAATCTAAGAGAGATGTTTTCCGACTGGTCACATAAATGTGAATGCTAATGTGATGTACTATTACCGTAATTAAGATGTTATATAGTCCAGTAGACTGTTACGAAAGCAGCTAGCTCAATTATAGATTAAAGACAATTAAAGATCGGAAATATATGCTTTTTAGCCCTGTCTATATTTTATCATTGATACTATTTTATATGTATATTACAGCATACATATATCATGTTTATTGCAACATAATGCATACTTTGAATATACTATTTAAGGCTATTTAACTTTGTTTCTTGTAGATTCTGTGCCCATGCACCGTATTGCATTTTAACACAATACCGCTCTCCAGTAAAGCTGTGGTTGATGTGCGATGTGTGATGGACGCACTACCTGCAGATGGCTTGATGAGGGGAACGATGACCGGGGCGCTCTTGTGCTCCACGGGGCTTGTCAGGGATGAACTTGGCGAGGAAGAGGACGATGAGGAAGAGGGGACACTGGCCGACTCTCTCTCTGCACTCTTCGTGGCCAGGATGGAGTGGCCGCTTTTGGCATCCACCGCCTTGGGCTTTGGCAATGAGTTCTCTGGAAGACACACACACACACACACATATTAACAATAATAATAATAATAATAATAATAATAATAATAATAATAATAATAACAACCGACAGGGAATACAATTCCCTCCACTGCACTACAGCGTGACTCATACGATACGACAGGCGGGAGTAATAAAGCCACACACAGATCTATTGTGCGCGGGGCGATTGCGAAACAACAAATGTATCACAACATGGAAACACAAGAAGGCTTGGCTGCGTTGCAACAGCCCATACACTGCGTGGAAGTGGAATCCGTGCCACGATTCCCTGCCTGGCACTGTGAACCTTTATAGCCTGCTACGCAGCATTCAAGCGAAAGCAGCATTTGAAGCGAACGCGGCGTGCAGGCGGGCGATCGCGCTCCGGTGGGCGCCGAACAGACGCTCCGCCCCCTCACCTTTTAGCACGGACACCTGCTGGCGTCTTTCCCGGTAGTTTCGGATCTCGTTGGCTTCCGAGTCTCGGAGCTCCACTTTGTCGTAGCCGTACCAGCCCAGCAACTCGTTCATGGTGCTCTCTGCAAACGTCTGCATGCGGGAATAAAACACCATCTTAAAAGACACACATTCCGCTGTTCCTGGATTCAACCTGTGTGTTCTGTGGTTGGCCTGCATTCCTCTCTACTCCTCCCCTTAGAGCTGCGGGAGGGTGGCAGGAGATTCTCTACCTCTCCTCCCCACCAATACTTTCACGGGTGACAGTTGTAGCGCAATGTGTGGGGTTCCCTGGCCACTATAACATGATCGAGGATTGTATCTTTTATAATAAGGCCTACTGTTAAAAGGAAACTGACCTTATATCGTAAGGGTCAGAGTGGAATGTTTATTCCAACGTTTACATATAATCAGGCTTTAATAGTCTGCATTAGTGCTCAGTTTATAGTCCTGTTGGGGAAATGTCAGGCACAGTGGAGTACAGTACTCTCTAACGCTTTTTTCCATGATGTATTTGAGTTGTTTACTCTTGCTAAATCTGAGACGGCAAGGTTTAAAAACCTAACACCAATGTGAAATCAATGAATCATCCTTTGTTTATCTGTTTTAATTGGGGGAAAAATAGGAAGAAAAGAAAACTGTTCTCAACAGATGGGATGTGTGGTCTTTTTTTATTACGACCAGATGAAATAAAACACACACACACACACACACACACACACACACACACACACACACACACACACACATGTACAACACAAAGGTCTCTCTCTTCATCCACCCACCTCGCTCTGTGGCTTTTGGGAGAACCGGATTGGAGGAGAAACCCGATCCGGAACGGGCAGAAATCAGAGCGGGACACCCTACACCGCAGCAAGGTCCCACGGTTCTCGGAAATGCCCTGCTCAACTCTCCCTTCGCCACTCCGATGTCCAGCTCTCTCTCTCTCTCCCTCCCACTCTCTTTCTCCACTTTTCTCTGCCCCTATTTGCCCCCCCCCTCTCTCTCTCTCTGTTCTGTTTCGGTCTGCCTCACCCCGCCCGCACTTCGGCACCATCCAGCTCTGACACCCGACACATTGCCCCCTCTCAGGTTTCAGCCGTTTCCAGCACATCCAGTGTGCTGTGGCCGAGTTGTAGCGCTGTACTACTGAACGCACATTCTTTCTCCCGTTTTTCCTCGCTTCGACCTCTGCTCTGCTTAAGGGCCTCAAAAGAAATTGATCTCTCTCTCTCTCTCTCTCGCTCTCTCTCTCTCTCTCTCTCTCTCTCTCTCTCTCCCTCCCTCGCTTGCGTATACACCTCCGCTGTGTTCCCCTGCGTGAAAAGTGTGTGTGTACAGTACTGTGTGTGTGTGTGTGTGTGTGTGTGTGTGTCAGTGGTAGGTTTATCATATCCCGCTAAATATGCCTGACCATGATTAAAGTCAAGTATCTGGTGTCAGGCGCAGTGCCGGGAGAGAGTGGTTTGAAACGGATTCATTACAGAGACAACAACGGCGCGGATAGATCTCGGTCTCGCGAGAAATCACACTTTGTTTGTCTGTCTGACTGTCTCTCGCTCTCACTTTACACTCCTTACTTGCTCTCTGGCTTTGCCTTGTTGTTTCATAACCTGACACTCACTCATATCCCCACAGACTAAGGGCCTACCTGCCATACAAATGAAGCCCTGTTAGATTCACGCAGCCTATCTTTATACGCACCACCAGATCCATAGGCTACATTGGAAGCAGTCACCATGCAGTGGTTTTCAAGCCCCCAAACAAGTCTTTAAATGATGATTAACTGAAAATGTTGCCATCTTAGCTTAGGTCCGATCATACTATATATTTTCCAGTTCCAATTCATTCAGATCAGTGTCATTGTTGTCATGCTTCTTCTGATTTGGAAGAAAAAAATAAAGACTTCATTAAATGTTGTTTTTGTTTCTTTTTGGCAGCTCAGACAAACATCTGCTTTGTGAGAGTGACAAGCCATATCCCAAACCACACAGAGAGTTGCAGCCAAAGGCAACAAACTGGGTCCGACCCCGAGATTCAGCCCAGGCAGACTTACATCAAGCAGGGATAGCGTTTCACATGTTTTGATTAAAATTAGTTAAGTTGTAACACTACACCTCCCCTGGATATCAAAAGCTACAATCCAAACCACTTACACAAAAAGAGCATATTTCCTCTATCACGAAGACCAGAATCCCCCCAAACTGCTTGTCCTTTTAGATTTCTGGGCCCTTATTTGAGCTAGCACTGCATATCCCTTACCCGCATGCTCAGGGGTCTCAAATAGCAAAAGTCCTAACCAAAAGAAGGTAGACAATCCATGGATTTGTTTCCCAGCAGTAATATGTTTGAAAGGATACACAATATGAATTAACATTTAGCTGTAGCCTAATCTGTCATCAGTAATTCTGAATTTAAATTAGAGGGAATAGATTTAAATTATGTCGGTGATAGTAAACACGAAAAAAAGCGTGGTCCTATGTCAAGGGTCTGTATTGGAGAAGTATTAAAGAAGTGACGTGTTCTTGCCGTCTGCATGGTGACGCACATCTGGAACTCCGCTGGACATTGTGCGCGTCCGGCCACAGCTGGTCTGACATGGCGTCAGTAAAAAAGCAACGGCTAACTCAATGCTCAATAGGTTTGCAGCAAACACGATTCAGATGAAAGTTCAGATTGTGAGATGTTTGGAGATTATTATAAACACAGTTTAATTTAGCTAAATTATCTGACAATTCAGTGTCAGGAACTCCACAATTCACTTTCAATTAGACTTTTCCCTTTTAACTTAAGTTAAAATAAAACGTTAGATGATAAACCAAACACGAGCTCATTATGGACACTGATTTATGCACAGCTGGCTCAAACTCGCTGCTTCAGTAAGACGTCACAACTAAGTTATCACGAAACCCTTCATAAAATAATACAATTTCACGCGTGTTACGCACATTTCTCACCTTCATCTCTTGGTTAATCTCCCTTTTGACAGGGTGCGCGGGTTTCCTACTGCGTTTATTTTCCGGTGGTCTGCCTTTCTCCATCTCTGGCATAGTCCTGCTGGGATCCGTGTCGCTGTTTGGCGTGAGACAAGTGAGGGTGCGCGTCACTCGAGGCTAGTACCGTAGCAGAGAGCGAAAGCTGTCACTCCCGGTGACAGCGGCTGTCATTCCCAGACGTCTGAATCCGTCATTTGGGGCTTGGCCCATTGAAGTCCACTGAACATGCGTGCACTGTGGGCTGGTGCCACCGCCGAACAATCCCCTTCTGTCTCTCTCTCTCTCTCTCTCTTTCTCTCTCTCTTTCTCTCTCACTCTCTCTCTCTTCCTCTCTCTGGGCCCAGTGAGAAAAGGGAGTGGCCTTCGGATGTAACCCAATACCTGACGCCCACCCCTCCCAAATCTCAACAGATACATTTCATGAGGAATGCGAGGGCTGTGTTTTATCTGAAGGGACACAGTACGAACACTGTCTGTATATTCTTGTCTTAAAATAAAGAGATGAAAAGCCCGTAAGTAAATGATATCGTGGCAGAATGTTTGGGGCTTTCTCGAATGGCATTTGTTTGATCAGAGAAGGCCCGTGTGTGCGTGCATGTGTGTGTGTGTGCGCGCGCGTGCGTGTAGCCAATGTGTTCACGCTTGTGTGGGCGTGTGCGGGCGTGTGCATGCGTTTACAGGAATTACAGGAATTGGCTAAAAGAAAACCCTGTGAGGATCCTGCACTGATGAAGGGTTAGTAGTGGCTAGGGGGCGTGTCTACTCCTGCTGACACAGGCATGCCAA
>JAODTR010000017.1:1094782-1135550 GCA_025399935.1 Amblyopsis rosae
GCCTTAGACCCCCCCCCCCCCCCCAGATGAGTCAGAGGCTATTGGATGCCCGGTGCCCTACACATGGCACTCCACCAGAATGAGCCCCATTGACAAGGGTAACAGATTGGCGATGAGTGTCTCACATGCACCCCCCCTCTCTCTATGTGTTGGCGGTGAGTCAAAGACAAATCCCGGTCTCCTTCTTTTCTAATACAAATTGACAAGGGGTAGTGGATTTAAGAGGGTGGCGGGAGCCGATGCTGGCTAATCTGTATTGAAAGGGAAAGGTGATGTGGAGTGCTGTCCTTTTCTGCCACGGGATTTGTCTCGTCCTCATTCCTGTTGGCCAGCGTTTTGGGCATTAGCCAAGATGGGACTCCTGTCACCGACGCAGAAACCCATGCTATCACATTGAAGTGATTCCTCCACGAGCGTGCACTGTGTGCGTGTGTGTGTGTGTGTGTGGCTGGAGTGGCTTCATCATTAACCGGGGAGAGGGTCATCCGGCTGTAATGACCATCCTCAGGTGTTGGTGCTGATAGCTTCATTCACGGTGATGTTTGCTGTCGGGAATCAGGTCCTGCTCCCCCCCACACACACACGCCCTCCCTTCCCTGACCCACTGCACCCCCTCTGCCCCCTCCTGCCCTGTTCGCGGTCCCCCTCGGCTGTAGCTAATACCGTGCTCATTACAACGCTATCGATCGGCCCTTGCTGCACAGCAAAGGGCAGACGAACCCTCTCCACTCTTCTGTTTTGTCATCCTCTTGCCGCCTCCTATACCTTTATGGACCATATTCTCCCTGGTCCCAACATGTCTGTTCTGTGTGTAAGCTATAGTGTCTTCTATGCTAAGCCTTGGTGCTAAAGCTCTCGTTCGGCGTAGTTTAGACTAGAGCAAGAGCAATACTAAAAACAAAGAGAACCCCGTAAAGTTCAGCCTAGACAGCAGCTTCCTAATATAACTTGTTGCACAATTATTTAAACTATCATTCCTACAGAAATACAGTGTTTTATATTTCACATTATACACCCATATGTTCATGTCGTGGAATGGTTAACAAGTGTTTAAGGGTCGGTTGCAGGCTTATGACTGCAATGTGATCTGTGTTTGTCATTGTTTCAAGTGTTTGATGTTGGTGGCACATCCTGCATACACATCTGAAGGAAGAGCACTCGACGACTCTCCTTCCCTCTAAGTTGCCCCCCACCCCCACACACACACCTTTCCGCTCTGTAACATTTCTTTTTTGTCTTTCTTAAAGCCCCCCCATTTCAACTTCGTCGTTTTCCTTTTTCTGCTCAATATCGAGAGTTCGGCATTCTGAAAAATAACACCCAATTTATTGCCGTAATCTCCGTGAAAGTACAGCGCCTCACGTGGGGTGAACTGTAAACACCTCCCAGGGTTTTGAATTACTGACCATTTGTGGTTCAGTGTGGCGAGATCACATCAAACGACAACGCATGCACATGCTTGAACATGCCCCTGCACATGAGAGGTAAAATGTGGAAAGGATGTCCTGACATTCTAAATAATATAGCCTGACAGCTTCAAGGTTTTGGAGCTCACAGTTGTGTCATATATAGCAGCAGTTGACCTGAATGTTCAGCAATATGTAATTTCACAATTTTGAACCCTTTTTGAATCATCTATCATTTATTAATATGCCTTACTTAGTGTTGTTTCTGTGAAAGGCTCTAAGTAATAAGCATGTTGTGCTAAAATAAGTTGTATAGTTCAGACATGAATAAATGAACATGTTTGTAGCCTATAACTAAGCTTATGACGTGCTGTTATAATTATTCTAACATAATGTTGTTGGTTTATTAATATACATATACATACAACATTTGTTCTGGTGTACAATTGATATTGCTGTATGAACATTTCAGCTATTGTCTGTAAATTACGTGTATAGATTATTTACAGTAAATACACACTGCCCCCTCTGGTCAATAATGTCTTTGCAAGATCAAACAAACCCCTTCCTCATACAGCCTACTTTGCTTCAGCAGTTTGGCGTGAGGAATTCTGTCGTCCATACAGCTACTCAAGCTGTGATCCCTGTTCAACCATAATTGCTTGCATACGACGTCACACAATACATCTCGACATTGCATTTGGTAGCCCCCCCCTGCAACAGTATGACTTTATCCCTGTCTCCCAGTATGATTTTGCCACACCGCGGGACTGCTAAGTACAGTATATGTATACGGCGGTGTATTGCAGTTGTAGCCCCCCCTGTTGGCTACCCCTGACCCCCCGCTATATCTACGTCTTTGTTTCACGGCTGACAGAAGGAGTGCCAGAGCTCCTCCAGCCGGGGTGATTTATGACCGGCAGCTGCTCTCGCAGCCCACGACCCACACAGCTGGGTGTCAGATGTGGCCTCCCTGTAAGCAGAAACTTAACTGGCAAACCCCGACTTCAGTCGAGGAGGAGGGGGGGTGAGATGAAGAGAGGACCAAGTGGGAGAATGATGGAGTGGTGATGGGTGGAGGGAAAAAGAAAGTAGGCTTTGAAAATAAGAGGAATGAGGAGAGGCGAGAGAGCAAGATGGTGAGGAGGAAGAAATGGCGTGACAGGTGAAAAGCTGTGAAATGACGACGACAAAATGTGAAACTAGAAGTGCATGTCGGGGAGGTCAAGATGGTAGAACACAAGCTCACAATATATGTAAATACACGTGTTCTGTATGCCAAAGGGCTTCACAATACAGATCAAATTAAAACAGATTGAAATACAACACAAAAGAACACAAACATTTAGAATTTGTTTAAGGAGTACAATAGTATAATAAGAATCACAACACTTAAAGTCCACAAAAAAGTCAAAACAAAAATAATAATCAAAAGAAAAGAAAACAAGATTTAAAAAGTGTTCTTTAAGAATTAAGAAGATGATACTGTCCTTCCCTATAGTCATAGCCCTTACTTGATTTGAATGCTTCAACTAGGCTCTGCATTGATCTCCACCAGTGTAGAGAAAGCAAAATGTTTGGATTATTTCATAAGCCAATTAGCTGCAAGGAGAGTTCTGTCCCTCTGCGCTTATTGACCTGCAGTCTGTGGCCACAGCATTATAGTCTAGGGGAGCGCCCTATAAAAGATCAATAGCAGGCGTGTGATTGGATTATGGGCTAATCAATGCATTGTACTAATAAATCAACAAAGTGATTACGGGGCCCTGGCCAATAGGAGGCCTCAGAGAGCTGTATTGACTGACATCACACTCCTGCTGTGGACACTGGTCACGGTCACAAGGAAGGCCCGTATCTTTAATTAGGTGTGCGGCGGTTCACTGTGTGTGTGTGTGTGTTTGCAGATACATGTATGTTGTGTGTGCGTGTGCGTGTGCGTGTGCGTGTGCGCGTACTTATTTGGCCTGCTGTTGTTTGTGTATGTGTGTGTGTGTGTGTGTTTGCAGATACATGTATGTCGTGTGTGCGTGTGCGTGTGCGCGTACTTATGTGGCTTGCTGTTGTTTGTGTATGCGTGTGTGTGTGTGCGTGCGTGTGTGTGTGTGTGTGTGCGCGCACACTTCTGCCACAGACAGATAGGTAGATTTTTCCCCTGATTCCTCAGACAGCTGAGGAACAGCACTACCAGATGGTGTAAGATGTCTTGCCTGGGAGAATCCATCATTAGATCCCCGCTGTAACATAGTGACTATGGCTCCATTCTAACGCTGGGCCCTAACATATGTGAATAGGTCTTTCAGAGAAGGCCGTTCACCATGCTATGTCTCCCAGCGGTCCTCTTTGTCGTAGCCCAGCCGTAATATGTACGTTGTGAAACCATGTTGATATCTTGCTCCTGTTGTCTGCTTGTTTTGTAGGCTTAAAAGATTTAAACTGACACGAACAATGATACATTACATTTTAAATTGTTATCCCTTTGAGAAATATTTATTTTACCTAGTGTTGGTGTACAAATATTTTCTAAACTTAATGTATGCTGATAAATTGCGTTACAAACGAGTCATAACAGTGCTAATCATTTCATTACTATTTTGTTTCCTGGCAGACAATATGTTGTGGCTGTGGGTGTCTCATTTTTGGAAAAAAAAAAAAAAAAAAAACTTTTATGTGTAGACAATCTCTGCTATCTTAAAAAGGTGGCTAAACACGCTGAGAGAACGGACAGCGTGAGATAGACGGCTGTAAAGTTGTCCATTGTCTGCCATATTGAGAGGAGAAACGTGACAGGCAGGCTAATCTTGTTAGTCACTTACCACCACAATGCCTTAAAGTAGCGGTGTAATGACGGTGATGAACCTTTTCAGAAGTAATTACCTGTGTTTATCAACACTCGCTAGACCATTTGCCATAATTGAGTGACGGACACCAATTTGCTCTCTGCCGTTTGCAATTTCAGCCATTTGCAAAGTGTTTAACTGTCTGCGTGTCACAAAAATGACTTTGAATTATTGTCGCTCACACTCATCTGGACTGAAGTGAAAGGATGTATTGGGTGTGCGCTAGTTAACCCACCACTGTTTTCAAATACAAAATTATCAATGGAAAGTGTAGGTAACGTTTAATAAGGACGTTAAATCCTTTGTAAGGTGTCCTTTTTTTGGGTTCTTCTTAGCATGCTTTGTCTTGCGTCTGTAGCGCAAATATGAAGCAGAGACGTCATTTTGTCCCGGAGACTCAGGCAGAAGACCCGTTAAAGTTGCTGTTTGCTCAAGAGTTTAGTGGGCTTTGCATGGAAAAAGCAGAGCTAAATCTCTTGCTTCTTATCTTAACCATATGGGTGTCAAATTAACAAATTCAATAAATTAAATGCACACATAAAAGACTTATCTACTATTATTCTGAAATTATAATCACTATTTTGCTATTGGAACACAAAGGTTATTTTATAATTGTAACCATTAGTTACTAATTCGTAACTTAAATTATAAATAATGTGTTAAATAAAATGCCCGTGGAATAGTGGGGAGGCGTACAACCTTACAATTCATATATAATAATAAGATAATGCCATTTCAACATCTCGATTACTGAGATGTATTTGTGACTGCATGCGGGCAATTCCATGGCGAACACAAGGCTCCAGATACTCTCCTTATCTGTATCTGTATGCTAAACCCCGGTCTTCTTTCACATGGCATGAACACCAGAGCCTATCCTGTCATCCAGGGGCTATGACGGCTGCCTCGGTGTCACCGCCACCGCCCGTCCGTCCGGCTGTTTAAGTGTCCATTTAAAAGTGGGCTCCGTCCCTAAGGGACCTGTCTTTTACCCATCAGCCCCGTGGATTGCGCTAATCACCGCACAAAGGCGGGAGAGCGCGCCGTGCGCTCGTTAGCTTGTCCAACTCCACCCCACCTCCCCAATCCTCCCCCCTTTGACATCCACACGGGTACTTAATTCCCTCTATTATGTTCTCATGTTTCTATAGCCTCCTAATGAGATAAGAAAGGAGACTATCAGGATGTCCATTGATGCGGTGGGGCGGGGACCGTGTGGTGAATGCGTGCGAGCGCATGTGTGGGCGCGACCAGCCATCTGCTGATCACAGGGAACATGGCGTGTAATAACGGAATCGCCACCGTGGAGGCCAAGGGGGGGCCTTGTATTCATGGGGGCTTTAAAGGCAGTCATCCAGCACTGAATGGACACTCCCACCGGGATGGGGAGGGGGGGGGGGGGGGGGGGTTTGTTCCACCCCTCTCCCACCTGAGGCACGGGCCTCAGACTCCCATGTTGCCAGGGGTGACGGGATCCGTCGGGGTCAGAGGCGCTTGTTGGAGGTGAGGTTCAGGCGGCGGGCCCATCTGATAGGACCATCTGGACGTGTGACCTGACATAATTAGTTATTAATTCTTGCTGGGTGTGCAGGGGGAGGAGGGGGGGGGGGGGAGGGGGGGTCGATGGTGGTCTCACATAAGTTATTAGAGCTCTTACTGGTGCCACGGCTGTTGCTGTTGTGTTTTTATACCCTCCCAATCTACAGTATCTACCTCTTCTAGTTCCATTTGCAGAGCTAAATCAAGTTTTAGCAGTAAAGCATACAGAGGACAATATCCACATCATGACAGATGAATGTGCGGACAGTTACATGCCATCGTTCATGAAGGTTTCGCTGTCCGGCTTCCATCCCTCCGCTCATCGCTTGTGTTACGTTGGGCAAGCGTGGCAGGAGGAGACCAGACTGGTGGTACAGTGTCAACACCCCCCGCCAAGACCCCCCTCCCTCCTGCTGCTGTGTTCCGCTCCTGCAGGGGAATCTCCTCATTGGCATGCAGGAGGCGACTTGGCTCCCTAGATAACTGGGACCTTGTCCCTGGGGACTATCTTGCTATAACGCTTTACCCCCTCCCTCCCTCCCTCTCTCTCTCTCTCTCTCTCTCTCTCTCTCTCTCTCTCTTTCTGGTCTTGCTTTCTACAATACTTGACGGTCTCTCGTTGCCCCTTTCTCTCACAGCTGCCCGCTATGAGAAAGAGGACAGACAACGGATGATATAGAACTGGATGCCAGATTCATCACTTTTAGAAACAAAACGTATCCCGAGGCAGCTGCTGAAAAGCCTGTCACACGAGGCATTGACTCTGTCTTAATCATTGGAGTCATTTCGGTTTGGTATAGTTGTCAATGGCTGCGGGGTTCATATTGTTACTGTGTCTTTTATTATGTATTTTAGTGTTTGGAGGAAAAGCACTTAACCACCCCCCACAAATGTGTGTTTATAGCGACATATTGCGCTCACAAAACAACTGCATGTTTGTGAAGAAATGTAGTGCTACCTCTCTGACAGCATTTGTATAGAGTGATGATGCAAGCTCAAATGTGACATCATCAAGCGGTGCCGTGAGGATAGCTTGGCAAAGTAAGGCGTTGTTTACAAAAACGAAACAAAAAACGAGAAGCTGAGACCAAAGCGGGCCAAACAAACATAACGCTGGAGATGGCGTGTAGCGTAGAGCCACAGAGCAAACAGTGAGAGGCGAGAAGGGCTGGAGAAGCCAGCGATCCAGAGCTCTGTGGATTTGGCAGGAGTGAAAGTATAAAGGGAAGAGCCCTGATACCAGTCAGGCTCAAGCTGTGTACAAATCAAGCGTGAAATCAGGAACAAAGGGATTCGCAGGATTGAAGGGCATTAGAGTCACACTGTCTGAGCCATAGTGTGTGCGTATGTGTGTGTGTGTGTGTGTGAGAGCGCGTGTGTGTAGGCTTGTTCATGTAGTCGTTCTACAGTATTAGCCTTGTGCTGAGGAGATTTGCAGTTTGGGGGTTTTGTTCTGGTTTTAGCAAAAAAAATAAAAAATTTTTTTTTTTTTTTTTTTACATTTTTAGCAGCTTTATCAGGAATACTCAATACGTGATTACATGGACAATGACTCCATGAATCTAAATCTGTGATGTGCATATTATATAATGTGTTGGCCTGAAACCCTTCCAGGCATTTTGTGTCAATATATTGGGAGAACCCAAACATGAATGTTTGGTTTCCCACCACTTGTGTGGTGTAATCAATTTTCTTCTATAATTTTTATATTTTTCTATAATTTAATGTAGGCTTTTATTGACGTGTAAGGTCAAAAAACAGGCATTATGTCAATTTTACGGAAAGGAAAAATATGGAACTATGGATCTAGATTAGAGAAACTAAAATAGGGATTTTTACATTCATTATTCTCTCTGCAGACCTTAATTTTCTACTTATTTATTAAGTACAGCAGTCACAATGTCTAATGGGCCAGGCAGAAAATGACCAGGAAGCAGTTTCTGCCACTATCCAGTACAAACTCACAATAATGCTACTATTGATTTCATTAGGGGTTTTCCTGAAGAAAGGTTACTCCATAGCTTTACCAGTAAATAAAAAAACATAGAATCACATATATATATATATATATATATATATATATATATATATATATATATATATATAAATGAAATTGTAGTTACAGTAAATATAGTAACACATTCTGTGATATATAAACCACATATTATTTACTTACTATATATTTAAATAAATAAAAAAGATGTATGTAGTATGAGTGCACAAATGAACACTGTATAAATCGCCGTTTAATCTTCCCATGCATAGGTGGTGCTGAGATACCAATTTAAACCTTATTTCCTTTGCCCTTACTAGAGTGTTATTCAGACCTAACCCGAGTTTCCTGGCTCAGCCAATCAGATTTCCTGGTCATGACCTCAATATCCTGGTCCACCCAATCAGAACATCTAAATGGATTCATGTGCACTGAGGTATGACATTGAGTTTGTAAAGGTGTCACTAAAACTGGTTGAATGGTTTTCCCAACTCCTTGATTTGCTTTGCCCTAGTTAATTTAGAAGGGACCACACAGCTTTTAAAAGAATCAAATGTAATTGTCTTGTTTATCTAACGCAAACATACTGTGCCTCCTGTTCTTTTATGGAGGAAAAAACAGTACTGTATTCAGATGGAATAAAAACCGTGCTGCTGTCACTCAACCCACAGAAGATATGTTCAGATGTTTTTAGATATATTCTAAAACATACACCATACCTAGATCACAGGTTGGCAACATGATGAAATATGTTCCCCGTGCATCGTTCTTTAACAAGCATCAAGAGGAATTAGGATGGTGCCACTGGAGAAGCACTTTAATTAATGTATGAATATGCAGTTTTTCATTCTCCCTTTATCCCTGGCCTGAAATCAATCAAGTGGACAGTTTGGGTTAGTGTGAGCCTCCCCACCTGCCCATCCACATCCTGTGGCTTGTGAGGTTAAGAAACATTTGGGCTTTCTATTTCGCACGCCACAGTGAGGAAAATCCCTGCCATTATCTGTACCGCGGCTTTAGCTCCGATCTGTGTCGCTCAATGTACAAAGCAGGCGTAGATTTTCAAATCATTTAAAATACTGTTTATTGTTGTTTTTGTTTTATGGGTGGATAGAGAGAGAGAGAGAGAGAGAGAGAGAGAGAGAGAGAGAGAGAGAGAGAGAGAGAGAGCTTTGTTTTCCCCAGCTTCCATATTTTACAAATGTGCTTAGCGTAGTAATGGGAAAATGTTCTTTTATCTTTAAAGAAAAATAAGAACATTTTCCCATTACTACGCTAAATAATTTCATGTTAGCTTTAAAGTGGACAAAATTTGCTATTCTTTTCCAGCCATTCATACCTTGTGGGTTTGTAAACGCATTTAGCTATTAGAGACACATTTATGTGTTCTGGTGTTCACCCACTGCTCTACATAGACTTAATAGATGTAATGGCATGTTTCTTTCTATGACCAGTGTGAGACAGGGTGGACTTGGGTGTGGGGTGGGGGTGTCCAAGCCTGCAAAGTCTGGGCAATAGGCCCAGTGTTGTATCTGGCTGTACATGTGAATGGCCTTAGGCTACATCGGGCAAAAGGGCCCACATGGAATAAAGAAACACACAAGGGTGTTATTATTGAAGCATCTCAGCTGCAAACACACTTGCAAATGCCTACTTAGACATGCACGCACGCACACACACACACTAAAACACAAGTACAAGCTATTTGAGACACGCAAGCACACGCACCCTTCCCATACACACAAGCAAACACATGCATTTACTGACACGCACACAAACACACACACACACACACCCTCATCCCGAACACACACACACATACACAGTTAGAAAACAGACACTTGAACACATGCATCCACCATGCACACACATACACACACACACACGCACGCACACGCACACACACACACACACACATACACGCAAGCTAGTGTTGTCGTGCCCAAGGCTCAGGAAAGGGTTAAAAACAGACACAACACATTAGAAACGCATAAACATGAACACACAATATCCCGAAAACACACATAAAAACACATGCATGCACTATACATGCGCGCACACACACACATTCATAGATTAACATGCTTCTAAACACAGACTCTTTCTAGGCCCCTGTGATGTCAACAACACAACTCTAATAGCGCTGCCTCCTGCACTGACAGCACTGGTAATATCTGGCAGACCATCACATAGACTTGTCAGCACTGAGCGATGGATGCTCCGCATTGGACCCCCAGACGGTGTCCTGGACCCCTCACTCAGCACAGACAGGCCTGGGCCAGCAGACCGACTACATCTGAATAACTTACATACATTAAAAGACACGACAGCAAAATTACCTCTGAGTGGAGGTCAGTGGTTAAATGTGCAGACTGCTGCACACAGCAGAAACATGTGCTGGTACAGCTGCCAATAATGACATTCAAACTATGGATCTTGGAATGTCCAAGCTTGCTTTGAGTTATTTAGCAAATGGTGTGATTTATCTCATTATTTCATGTCATTGTATTTCAGGGAAGATCAAATATTTATGTTTTTTTGTTGTTCTGTTTACAACAATTATTTTAATTGGGTTCATGTTTTTCAATATGGTCCTGTCCTCTGTAATGAAGTTAAATGTCAAAAGAAAAACACCAGCACACCTTAAATGTTTTGATTTCAACTGTATTCAGATCAAAAGCACAGTTGTTTCCAATTAATAAATAGTCTTCTGGGTCGCCCAAAAGCTCAATGTGTGATGATATTTACAATATAAATTAAATTAGAGACACTTAAACATTCAACATGAATTTTAGAATAGGGTAAACAAAAATTACTAACCTGACAACATTTCACATAATGTGAATCAATACTGGAGTCAAAATTTCCTTTTCCTTAATTTTTCATGCAGAGCATTTGGATATTTCAGACACTACATGTGTTTAAAACTTAAGTGAATTGGAAAAAATAATTATGATTGAGTTATGTGAGCAACCTTGTTTCATATGTGAGTTAATATATTTAATGACTTTTTGGTGTTATAGGACTAAAGACATGTAATACATTAAGCTCACTACAACTTTCAATGTTTCTGATTTCTTTCACCTAATTTATCATCCATATTGGACACAGTTCAAGCAGGAAATCCCACCAGTAAATCTCTTACTTGGACTGGAATAATGACAACACGCACAGAAAACGACAAGCCAAGTACCCAAATAGGCCCACTGACAAACAAATACCAGAAAAATACTGACATCCGTTTTGTACGGGGAAACACATTACATTTCCCATGTTGGAGCTTTTACATGTAAAGCGTCGCTCTCCGCGCAATTGGCTCTCAGGTGAAAGGGGGCAATGGAACTACTCATTTTCTTAGAACCCTTGGGAAATCGTGTCCAGGACACATTAACTCAGAAAGCTGATGGAGCGTGGCATAGCTGGGACAGTTTGATGTTTAACCGCACTAAATCCTACACAGCCATTACAAACATAGCGTGCGACTCCTGCGATGGAGAAGGACTTTCACATCTATAATACACCAGTAGATAAGTCTCATATGAATGTAGTCCTTTTAAAATACAAAAGAGGTATGTATGATACATATGCCTGATAAAGGGCAGTTGTTGACACTGTGTTGGGTGGGTTGGGGCCATAAACCCAGCGTAACGATATTTGTCCACTTTATTTTTTTGTCCACAATTTTTTTGTCCACGATTTTCAAAACATCTCCACTATTTTTTTTAACCGGAGCAGCTGAGCGACATCTTCGACGTAATGTGTCGGCTGCGAGTGTCCTCCTGGTTGAGTGAGCGGCGTGGTCAGCTGCCGTTGGTGATGATGACGGAGGTGGCCTTGTGTCCCTGCAACTGCTCCGCCTGCATCCTCATGTGCGAGGCCATGTCGTACTGGGCTCCCGCGCAGCCCGCGCCCTGGTACCCCCTCAGGTTGTCCCCGTCGTACAGCTGCTCCAGGGAGTAGCCGGTCAGAGCGGCGTAGGCCGCCGGCCTGTCCGCCGGCCTGTCCGCCGGCTGCCTCTCCTGGGCAGGGTAGACCAGCGGGCTCCCTCGGGAGTGCGGGGACAGGTCCGACTGCATGAAGTCTTTGGTGAGCGGAAGGCCCGGCCGGGGGTCTCTGTCAGAGCTGGGGCTGCTGAGACGAGACAGGGAGGAAGGGCTGTTGGTGTTGGGGGCGACCACGACGATGATGTCGTCGTTGATGTTGTTGTCATGGTGACCCTGTGCGTCACCGACGTCCCGGTGGCGGAGCCGCTTGGAGCCCGGGTCGACGCCGGGACCCCGGCACACCACCCCGGTCTGGGGGAGGGAGGGGCCGACCAGGGAGCCCTTGTTCTGCTGCTGCTGGTGGTGGTGGTGGTGGAGGCGGCTCTCCTCCTCCTTGATCATCTGCTGCGTGGCGCGGATCAGCGTCTCCATCTTGCTGGGCTCCTGGGGGCTGGAGTGGTAGTGGTCGCCGTGGTAACGCTCCCCGGAGTCGCTGGTTGAGCCGTTGCCGTCGGGCGAGCTCACGACGCTCTCCTCGTCCCAGTGGCCCCGCCCTGCTTGACGGGTTCAAGAGCGCAGTTACAAGACAGTGGTGTAACAGTGTTAGATGTGTTATTTAACGTTGTTTACAGCTCCCGTTCGCAGCAGGGTTTTTGCGGTGTGTACATGTATGATATTTATGCATATTTGTTGCGGGCATGCTGAGACCAACGCTTAATTTGGCCCCTTCCCTTGAAAAATACACGCTACCCCTTTAGGATTGTGTTGATGGTCTAATCTTTGTCTGTGTTTCTTGTGCGTGTGTGCGTGCATTTGTGTGTGTGTGTGTGTGTGTGTGTGAGATGCGTTTTAGCAATGCCAACACAAACATTCTACTTTCTGTCGCCTCGAGCGTCTTAAGTGACATCTGCTAAGGGCTGATATTTGTGTCTCGCTGTTGTTTGTTGTGCATATAGAAGTGCGGCGATGCCTGTTAGATGTGCATGTCTTGCCAGGAGCACGGTGGGGGTTTGTGTGCGTGGAAGGAGGGGTTGTTTCCTTTGTTACAGCACGTGAAATGAGAAATAACTTTTCCCAATTTTCCCTCCACAACAGATGGTACCAATTGGCAGACAGGCGAAGTAACGGTGTAAACAATTTAGCATGTCTGATAATAACATTTGGCTACCAAGAGAGGCCGGTGCTGAGTTATTTTGGGCGGCAGTTGTCTGCTCTGCTGACCCTCACGCCTCACCGTGGATGGCGCCGTGGTAGGCTGCGATATCGTAGCCTTCGCCGTTCTCCGCCACTGCGCCCTTGGGCAGCGCCAGGACCGAGCGTGTGGCGTCCCACCAGGCGTCACGGCCCGGCTGGGCGTTCCCCAGGAAGTAGCGGCCGCCTTGGCAGCGGACGTGGTGGGGATGAGTCTGGCCGTGGGCGAAGTCCTCCTCCGCCAGGCCCAGACCGTAGCACAGCGAGCCCGGGTCGGGGTACAGGCGGTAGGCACAGGACGCCTCCGCCGGCTCCCCGTGATCCAGAAGTTGCGGGGAGGCGGAGTCCGTCAGGGGGCTCCCCCCCCATTGGCTGTCCTGGTCGGACTCGGAGCGTTCCGGGTTGAACGCTGAAAACTATCAGGGACAGAATCCTCAGACTTGCTATTCTTAGAATCGGGGGGATTATGATCAGCTGGATATAGGTGGGTGTCGGGTTAAGACTGTTGTATTACCTGTGGATAGGGTGACACTCTGACTTTGGCCTTGGCGGGGGTCAGGCGGGACTTGGGGGTCTTCCTGTCTTCGGTGTGTGTGTTGGTGTAGGGGAACACCGGCTTGCTGGGGCTCATTTGGTCCAAGGACAGCTGCATTCCTTTATATTCTGTATCCCTAAACACATGCATAACAGAACACCAGCCCTTTAACAAGATATGCATGCAGTGCGTATGCTCTTCGTAGGTTTCTCCATTATGGGCGGGACTTGTTAAGTATGCTGTCCTTTTCTTTACACAATAGTTTACACATTCACAACTGTTGGTTTTTCAATACAACCTCTGTCTTTTGTGGTTACTGATTAGTTCAGCCAGGGAAAGATGGCTAAACTTCTGGCTAGCATGTAGAAAGGGAGTGCAGAGGTTTTCCTATAGCAATTTGTATCCCTTTCTACATTTGAGACTACTATTGTTCCCGTGTACAGCTTCAAGCTTTTTGTTTTTCATCGGCGTACCGCAGTAACGGTGGCAGCAGTGTACATTTACCTATTATGCAGCAGACGTCTAGGTCAATATTAAATAAAGATAGCTAGACAGACGCGGTTCACCAACAGTCTCTTGTGGCTCGACGGGTGCGAGGACTGTGAGAGGTGAAAACAACATTAAAGATAAGCTAAAGAGACTTTAGCTCTCCCACTTCTCAACTCGGAGCACTGGAGTACACGGGTTAAAATAACAGAGGCCTTAGGGAAAGTTAATAATTCTCTGCTGCTGCACAAGCACTGCCAGAACATTTGCGTAGCGACCCTTACCTCTCCAGTGAACTTACTCTTAGTCTGAATATTAAGTACCGATCAATGAACACAAACAAATAATATTTATGTTTAAGAAAATCATGTATTGTATTACCACATGCGTAGGCTACATACAGTGCAACCCAACATTGACTAGTGACCCCACTTTCGTAAGGTGGTAGCTTAACCCTATAGCCGGTTGTCGCTGTAGAGAGAGTGAAAAGGCTCCTGTGGCAAGCTCTCAGCAAACAGTCCTATTCTTAGCTTATCACATCGACAGTATATGTAATAGCAACGGCTGGCATTTGAAACCCATGCGGTCCAACGGTGACCCCCACACAGCCTGCTTCTTTTAATATGACTCTAAATATGACCTCTTTATGTAGACCACCTTCAGAGGGGTGTGGGGCCCGTGTTTGGCTAGCCGGGTTTGCAACAGGCACATTATTTGCTCGTGCAAGGTATAGTATCCCAGACAGCTTCTGCATCCTCGCTGTGACCCTGGGTGACTCTACCACTGAGCCAATATGGCCGGGCCTTTGTGCAAACTCCAGCTGCGTTAGTGGAATTCCCCCTCTGGGTCAATGTCAGAGCTTGTGGCTGAAATACAGCAGCAGCCATCCAAAGTCATTGTTTTTAATGGAATATGCTTGGATAAGAATTTATTTTTATTTTTTGGCGAGCTGATGGAATTGCCCGACCGCCCTGATCAACATGTATTTGGGGTTGTTTATGATTTGTATGATGTATGTATTGTTTATCGGAATCCATTTTCAGAGTGTGCAAACTCATGGACTCACAGACTCATACTCATTACACACATACGTACCACACACACACGCACGCGCATACACACGCACGCGCGCGCACACACACACGTATGCAATCACATATGCACACAATGCACACTAGCATGCACACATACAATATCCACACCACACCCAGAAAAACATGTGATTACGCCAAGCCTATCAAGTGAAATCCAGCAGGGGATGGCTATGAGATAGCTATTGATTTCCAGTTCTCTCCTTTATCGAGTTTTCTTTCCTTAGACTGCAGATCGATGGTGACAGTAGAGGGTTTTTTCATTGGTGTTGAACACTGATGTTTGTTTTGCTGTCTCTAGGGGGCCTTAGTGTGCTTTGTGCTCTCATAACAGCGGCTAACCTGAAAAGCAGCTGCAGGATTTAGAGACTTGGTGTATGAAGGCTGTAGCAGTGTGCGGCGTTCAGAGAAACAAGGATCTCTGGTGTCGCAGAGGACAGAGTGAGCTTCAAACAAGGACCACACAACGACAGCACGATACGATTTCACTTAATCTCGATAAATATACTTTGCTGTCGCATATAGACAGAGTTCAATCATAGTTGTAACTTGGCTCATAGGACTAGCTAACAGCTGTAAATCTTTTCAAGACACACATTTTCTGTTTCCTTTCTTGTTGCATAATTGTTGCATAATAAACAGAAAATATGTAATTCCAGTATCCACCGTATAAAATCCAATAGTAGTTCAATCTTGTCCCATGTGTTACGTAATGGTATTCAGATTGCCATATCGACACAACATTCTTGTGTTGTATTAATATTTTAAGGCCATGTGTCGCTTTAGTTACACACCTCTCCATTGTCACAGAGATCCAGTTTGTGTGACATATGTTTCCGTTGGCAACACTGGCGCCCCAGACTTACGTCAGAACGTAGTTGACGCTCACGATGCAATGTGGCCGGGAGGAGCGGCTGTTGTGGACGATGGTGGCATAACTCTGGACCCAGACCCAGCCGCCATGTTTGGCCAGGAAGCGATAGTACTTGGTGGTAACCTGTCCCTTCACCAGCACTGTAAGAAAGAACGACATCTATGTGACTCTGTGATTGTGGATGATCAAATGAATAGCTAGGAGATTATTTGAACTGTCTTGGTGGGATGTGGTTATGTGTGTTAGTGTGCATGTTTGTGTGTTCAGGATTGTGAACCACATTATTTATGTTTACATATGTGTGCTTCTATCTGGCAAGAGCCTGTCTTTACGAGATGTAGCTTTATAAACAAAAATAACATGGCGGTGATGGTCACATGACATCCTACTATACAGGCCTGATCACTCACAGAGGTGGTGTGCACAGCGCAGGTGAAAGGTGTCACAGCTGTGCACATGGTGATACAGGGTCTTCTCTATCAAGTCCTGCGGCTCATAGCCCGTCAGCTCAGCTACCCTGGGGGTGGGTAAGTGTAGAGGATAAAGTGACTCAGCAATTTCTTTGGATTTCTCAAGCAGCAGCAAGACAACATCTAGAAATAGCTTCTTATTGTGTGGGAAATGGCGTTAGCCTCAAATTGTTTCCCCAACTTCCGTATTTAAATTGCTTACAGGCTGCTTCGAATACCATAATACCACAAAGCTCACCAGTTCCCAGGTATTTGTGCTTAATACTGAACTAAATATATATTTAATAATAAAAATAATACTTAATAATAATAAAAATATATATTTATAAAAACATATACATTAAAGAAAATGGTGTGCATTGCTACTAATGGTAGCAATACAGCAATGGCTTGCAGTTACCTGGAGTCAAGGAAGATGAGTTTCATGTCCAGACTGGCTCTGAACATGAACATGTTGCTGTGCAGCTTGATCTCTGTCACGGCACTGGGGGGCAGTGAGTGACCCACTGCCACCAGACCCACGTTCTGATAGCAGCCTTCAAAAGGCGACATGTCCAAACTGTACTGACGGATCTTCAGGTAGCCACTGCAGTGAATCACCTACATACAACATGAAATGTATATAATTATTTAGTTTTTTTCCCATGTTGTAAAATATGAATTTTAGCATTTATTTTGGGCTATTGTTCGTAGGCTATTTTTTTATTTAATATTTTATGTTATTTTGAACCACGTGTCTCAACACCACTGTGTGATATGTGACTATTTTAAATAGAATATATTTTAACTAGCCTACTTTCATTATAAGGATATGGCATGGCCATGCGTAGGCCTATACGATTTTAGAGTCGATTACCACCTTGTATCCCCCGCTCGTGAGGCCAGCGTTTCTTTTCGCCAACACACATTTCATCCTCAGGAAGAAAGATCGCTCCACTTCGTATTCTGAAAGATGACCAAATTATTATTTGACACCACGCGCTTCTAAATCTGTTCAGCCCGCTGGTCCGTTTCTCACCGCGGGAGCCAGACTCATGAAAACCTACTGCCTATTATTATTTTTACCATTTGGATACGGGAAGCAGCTCGAAACCAGATTTATAAAGCAATTTACACCGCACATTTATTCATGCCGGCGACGGAGGCATACCTTGTACGAAGTGCGGGTGGTAAGGTTGGTGTGGTGTCAGCACGGCAGTCATTTCGTCATGGTCAGCGGGATGGACGTATTCATAAATACTGTTCCCGGTCAACTCTACCTGTTGACAGTAACTCATTAACTTATTAACGGACTGTGACTCATTTGATATTGTATTTTATAATATAGCTATGTCCAAAAACATAGGCTACAAATATAAATAGTAATACGTCTTTATCTACGTGCCATAGGCCTGCTGTCAGGTACAAAACAATTCCTAAAATAAAATGAAATAAATATTCCAATCAAAATAAATCTTGAGCGAATAGCTCATAAATATTAAATGAATATTTTAAAACACGATCAAAATACAGGCTACAAGTAAATCATACATTTGATCAAATAATAGCAGGCTATAGAATAAAATGAATAAGCAGCAAATATATATGTATGATGGAGAAAGGTGGATTGCAAATGCGGACCTGAGAAAGTCCCAAATGGACCGATGCTGTCTCTGAGATGTACATGATCTTCCCATCTGGAGCAACAACAAAGATGAATCCGTCCAAGGTCTGTAGATGACATTACTGTTACTGTTTTACATAGTCTTTTAACATGTTTATCTTATCGTTAACATAGGCCATACGATTTTTGTGGAATAATGGCAACACACCTGCAACAAATGAGAGCCTAGTTCACGTCCAACATTGTCCAGTGACCTTGTTCGGCTGGCATGACCCCAAGCCTCGCCCAGACCTGTAAATGTCAACATACAAGAAATCTATGATTTTTGTAAACAACTTATTAACTAACTAATTATTTTATTTATTTATTTTATTAGAAAATATTAATAAATTCATCACCCCATTAACAATTGGTTTATAAATAACGTTGTCATAAACAATATATAGGCCTAAACAAAATATAATAATAATAATAATAGAAGAAGAATAAATTTATAATAATAATACATGTAATTATAAATATATTTATAATTATAATAAGCTAACAAAATGTATTTTATGAACAAGAATGTATGGAACTGGCCTAATAAGCAAAATATATTACCTATAGGCAAAACGTAGCCTATTGTAATGTTGACAGTCACATAACGTAGGCCTAAACCGTTTAATATGTAATTACATTTTGGCCTAATAACTGAGCTATAGGCCTATGCATATCTCTTTAATGCCTCCTTATCACAAATATAAAGTTTAAGGGCACCGTATACTAGCCTATACGGAACAATGCCTCTTATGAAAACTCCAGTGGTCTGTTGGAGTGGTTGCTCCTCAATCTTGGAAAATATGGTAGCCATATGATTGACTGAATGTTCAACCGCCGATAAAAATGTGCATGTACTTCTGGAGGGTGGATGATCGTTAAGGCGTCATATGCATATCGAATTGCTATTCCATATATAGTGCAGTTACAATGTTGTTACAATATTATTGTATATATAATATACACACACACACACACACACACACACACACACACACATACATATATATATATATATATGATAGTACAGACGATTAAATGTGACTAGCCTATAATTGTCTTATTTTCTACAAATAATATGATTTATACAGTTTAAGCAAATTCTTGAGAATGTTTCGTTTATAACATCTTAGACATTTATTTTGAAATTTTAATAATATGCCATATCTGTCAATAGTAAATAATCCCATATTTCATTGAACATTATTTCGTTATTATAGTTTGTATGTTTTCTACAGGCTGTCTCCAATAAAATACAAAATCTAATATATCAGATTGATTTTTAGATATAGTTAATTTGTAATCTATATATGTGCGTTTAACACCTGTGGTAAAAAAAAAGATTTAGAATGACAAAACTGTATGTAGTTCGGTGTGGATGCAGTCTGATTAAAACCCTGCAGGGCCGTTTGTAATTATTGCATCTTGTTGCCAGTCACGCGTGAAAGAAACCCGTAGAGACTATTTAGTAGCCTAGATATAGGTGGCGAATCGTTTTGTGGCTGACGGCTTTCGATAGACTGATTTTAAAATGACCACCTCTCTTTTATAAAGAGTCACCCCATCTAGGCCCAGAACCAGACTACAGACTATAAGCCTACATCAGTGTTAAATAAGATTTCCCCATCGGCGAATTGATTGTTTCTATCAAATTGCTACATTGGATATGTAGCGTTATTAAAGAAGTGATCTGTATTTCAACTGTTTGCGTCGCGATGTGCATGCACGCATGAGCTACAGGCTACATATGTATCTTAAATCGGACAGAGTTGTTGTCTTCCCCGGAATTCAGCTGAAAAAACCATTGCTTACCCTGAGGAAAGACAATCCTCATCTTCAGGTAACTCGTAGTCAATCGGATGATGGACGCTTTGTCCAGCTGAGACGTGATGGCCGACGGCAACGGCAACATTTTGGCCAGTTCATAAAACTCACTGTTCTCCTTTTCCCTTCTAGTCCTTGCAGCCGTTTTCGATTTCTCCTTCATGTCGCCGTCCTTCGCACCTGCGATATATGCGTCTGTATTCCGTGGATTCGTGGATCATTCAGAACACCACTACGGGTTTTCCCCGCGTTGTCTCCTATTCATTTTCTCTTTATGTCAAAAAGAGCAACTTAAAGTTTCAACACATGATATCAATTCGTCGAACCGATCGAATCCCCGAAAGAATGTGATATCCCGAGAGGTCCAGAGCATTAAACAGTGGACATTCTTGCAGTCAGGATGATTTAACTGGAAGTTAGATGGGCGAGAGACTCTGTAGGCTATAGGCAAGAGCGGCATGTCTCCATGACCTGCAAGTTATAGAATGAAAGGCACACTATTATCCCGTGGTATGTTTATACCAGCTTAAATATAATAATAATCAGTGACATATATAATTGGCAATGGAAAAGGTTACAGGCCTGCAAATGACTCCAAATCGTGCTTTAATGTCAAGTCATGTCCAGGCCACGTATGGCTCACAACAACAGCAATTAGAAATAGCTTTTTACGACAAGGCGTTAAACAATAATACTAGTTAATTTCTAGCGATTATTTTAATATAATGAATATTGAGTGACATCCTTGTAAGCATGCCATTAGGGTCGCCAGGACATTTACACAACACATATAAATCACAGAAGACATATTACATCTTATCGTATTATACATTATAATCATTTCATAGATCAATTATGGCATGTTGGATTGAGATAAACTACATTTTCCTACTTATGTATCGATCCCATAGCCTCCCTGCTGCACGCTGCCCGTGGGGAATATCACCTGTCCTGAACCGGGTTCACCACTCGTGCCCGTTAGTTCGGTCTGAGCTCCTCCTAGAATTCCACCTGGAAAGGCGAGCGGGACACGCGCTGCATACACCTCTCCAAATTAAGGACGCGCAACGAGTGGAATTTGCGTCCGAGCCCTGTGTCTCACAAACTCTCTCCACCTCTCTCCCTCTCTTTCTCTCTCTTCAGTTGCTCAGGACCAGCCCACTGACATCCGCACTCCCATTGGGCAGCAGTGCTCTAGTAGACTCGCTCATTGGACGTTCAGATGGAAACAACGTGCAGGTCCTGTCATATGAAAGTGCGGCTGGAATTTAACGTTCACCCCCTGACTCGTGCCACAGGTATTATCATACGCAGACGAGGCGAAGTGTGGACGAATATCAGTTTTGTCTGGTTTAAATATGCAGGCTTTTTCTCGTGCAGGTTACCAGTTATGCTCCCATAGGGCTCCGTAGGAAAATGGCTTTTCCTAAGATGTCTGAAATGAATAGAACATGGCTATTTCAGCCTCTTGCCAATTTGCTCTAATACAGCCTACCACTAAACATTCGTAGTTCCAGTGCAAAATAAGGCATAAAAATGGGCCTGTAACATACAGCTGCCACACTCTAATTGGATCTTATATATTATTGAATTCCTTACTCTACGAAACTAAATAACCAAAAATCGAGGCGTTAACGTATGCCTATAATTAATGTAATATTTTAAAATGAAATACATTTCCACCCTGTCGTTTTTCAAGAATGCCTTCCCCCAGCAAGTAACTGAAAATATAAGATGTTTTATGAACAATATAGCAAGCAATAAAATCAGCTAGCTATATACTGACAGATATGAAAATTAGTCGGGTCACTGTGGAACGTAAATATGTATATTGACAATATATGGCAAATAGAAATGATCTTGAAATATTAAGTAGGCCTTAAAATAAATTCGTAATTTGATTTAAAAACCTTCACACATATCCTAAATGTTTAGGTGCAACATTTAAGCCTATAAAATGGTTTGCTTGTATAATATCTTAATTGCTTATAACATATTTTTACAGATTATGCTTTTGAAATATTTCTATATAGCTAAATATAGATATATAGCTAGACATTATTGCATGTTCACAATCTCACTGTAGCATATACTGTAGATGGGCTAGCACATTTTAGCTTTAAAAAGAACCCAACATGCAGAATTCAACCAGTTACGAGCTACCATGAATTGTTTGGCCTTGGATTGTTTGGTGTCCGTCAAACACATTTATCTGAGGATTAATTTCCATCGTGTGAATCAGATGAGACTGCCGCGGCGCATATAGTTTTTTAATTAGATACCAGGCGCTCAGCCGGGGAGAGGGGAGAATCGCTCAGCAGGCGCGGTGACGGGGGCGCGGACGCACGGTGAGCCAGTGAGCCTGTCTCTCTCATTACGCACACAATTAGGACTTAAATTGATGCCGCATCCTGACATAATTGGAGATTCTCGTGTTGCCCGGGAGTAGCTCCCTACTCGGCAGCGACGACTGTGTATATGTGTGTGTGTGTGCGTGCGCGAAAAATTTAAGTAAAACGCGCGCGCGCACACTCGCAGGCGCGTTTTACTTAAATCATTCACAGCTTCCCAAATTAATAGGGACCATCTAATCTGATACCAGGCTCTAACTATATGATTTCCTATAAAAGTGACAGATTAGCCATTAACTGAAGGGCAAGGACAGATTTGGAATATGTGGGTCTACCTGTTGAGGGCATTAATATGTCTGCAACAGGTAACAATGTAAGATTGACAACAGCTGTTGTTTTCAACTGTAGTATTGAGTCTTTGAAGCAGTCCTCATGGCTTGCTCAACAAAGCAGATGTGTTCAACGGCTCACGCTTTTTCCCTATTGGCTCTCATTTCCAGACACTATTTGTTACCTGCCCAGCTAGACACCCTCGGGGTCAGAGGTCACCATGGTGAACCACTTTTCTCCAAATTCACATTCCCTTTAGCTCGTAGAAAAATTGCATATACACACACACCTTCATTTACTTGCGACACTGTAACATTGGAGGAAAATATAAATTACATTAGTAATAATGTAAACGAGATGTATTGTGACATTATGCAACTTCTGTCTTGCACATTCTTGTCTTCCATCTCATAGAGTGATTGACAGCCTGTCAGTGCTATAGGGGAAGTGTTTAGCGCGTCTGAGCTCAACGTTGGAGGTTTATATCCCCCCGTACATCCTGGTTATGCCCCACCATATTGGCTCCCCTCCCCCCTGCTCTTCCCCCCCGCACACACACGCTTCTCAATACAACATTCGTACCTCACATATCGTGCCTCTCCATGGGATGCCTATGAAACTCTCTCTATTATGAAGGCTATCTGTTACGGAGGGCAGAGTGAAGGTTATTTTAGGAAAGGGTTCGACACTTCATCGCTTGCTTGAGTGTAACTGATCACTGATGTGTCATTCCCATTGAATGAGCTTGGCTAGCAACACGACTTGTTTTACTCAGTGCCTCTGCGTTTCATGAGCCAGGTCAGAGATGAGGCATGGTCATCCTTCTTTTATTCATTTGTATTTGCTTCCTTCTCTCGAGAACAACCCTCAAGGTACCCCATGAGCAAGGCACCTATAACCTCAAGCCACGGTGCACATTCTAAGTAGCTCTGTTAACAATCGTTTCCTCGTTAAATTGAATTGATAACAATGGGGCAATGGGGGATAATACCTCAGGATCGTCGCCCAGTGCTACAGACCTGTAAAACCCGAAGCTACTACCGCCACACCCATGTTCTGTCGTGAGATGTGATTTATCAGCACAAACAGGCTGCCACGGAGATTCGTTTTCGTGGTCACAACCTCTCTACCCCCCCCCCCCCCTTTCCTCTCCTCCTCCCAGCGCCGCCCCGCCTCATTTTTTATATTTTTTTGATTCACGCCTAGACCGGCGGATAACCTCATAAAGCGCTAATATGCAGCCACAGTGTATGCCGGTCATCTGACTGGCTGCATTGACAAATAAATTGGGAAGGGAATTCGTAATGAAGATCCATAACAGGAGGAGGAAGCGCGCCGGGGCTGGAGCACGGAAGGTTCAGGAGAAAACAGTGGTGCGAATGAGGACGCTTGCACAATAATACGTGAGGTAACAAACGGAAGGGGGGATAGGAGTCAGCGGAAAGGACGGCGACCGAACTGAGGCACCATGTCGGGAGACGCCGCATGCGCTCCGGAATTGAAGCGGTCGGGCATGTGTAAACAGTGGTGCTTGCATTGTCTGCATGCAGCTGACGTGCATATATTCAAGCTTTTCCAACTGTATACTGAAACATGGGTGCTTTGGTTAGGAACACAGATAGCTGAGACTGCTCTGCACATACCACCCCCCTATCGGCCCCCATAGGGCCACACTGTTCTCTACCACTGCCCTAGCCACCTGTACACATTCCTGCACAATTGCCTTTTCATTCATAACAACGAGCACGGTTGCCGTTACATAGTTAAACAACAAGCAAGTCACTTCACCGATGTAAGAGGCATGGCTAGAAATGTATGTTTGGCCCACTCTTCAGATATCTCTCTCTCTCTCTCTGTCTCACACACGCGCGCACACACACGCTCACACACGCTCACACACGCTCACACACGCACACACACGTCTTGCAATCTCTTCCCTCCCTCTACTCTTCTCAGGCCCTTCACTGAGCCCATCTGCTGCATGTGAGCCTTAATTAATCACACAGGCATTTTCTCTGTGCTTGTTGCATTGGCCGATGCCTGGAGTATGCCAGTCAGCCCCCCAAGTTCATCAAAATGCTAATGCAGCCCAAATTAAAGTTGTGATTAACATTTCAGTTTCCTGTGCGGGTAAATTGGTCCTTCCACCAGGCTCAACAGCTCTCTCAGTCTTAACATTTCCTTCTTTCTTTCTCTTGCTCTGTTTTTCCTTATTTTACTCTACTCTCGTTTTTGCTTCATCATTGCCAACAAGGCTAATAGATTTAATACCTCTGTGTCTGAACGGTTCGTTGGAACATCAATATATTATATATAGTAGCCAGAATATATATATATATATATATATATATATATATATATATATATATTAGTGGCCAGAACCGATGGTAGTACTTTCAGGAAACACTTTCTGTTGATATTTGTATTTTGTGTTGACTGTGTATGCATGTTTGTTCTGTGACTATTATGTTTGCGTGCATACGCCTGTGCATTGTCTTTATGTGTAGCCGAGGAGCCATAAAGCTGCACTGCTGATGCTGTGACACATTTAGTCTGGCATCTTAACTGCGTGAAGCTGTGAGCAAACTGCAATAAAGAGTGCGGTAGGGGATGGATGCATGCTTTAATAAATCAATTACCCAGCTCAGTACTAGTAGTAACTTCATTAGGTTCCTGAGGCTACAGCGGACAAAATGCTGAGTGTGTCTACGATTATTAATCTACAAAGTCAAGGTGCCAAAGTTACACATGTTGCATGTTTCTTTTGTTAAAACAACAGCAGCTTGGCACGCTGGATACATATTTCTGCACAGTCACACACACACACACACACCTACACACACACACACACACATACACACGTGCACACTATTTAAACTTCTTGCAGTAATGAAAGCTCCAAGCGTTCATCACTCTGTCTTAAGCAGTGGTTATTGAGGCATTAAATGTGTCCACACAGGGCTCAGTGCAAGACTGCCAGATTACTGCTCTTCTCTGAGGGGGCCCTGTTTGCATACAGACAGGTTGGGGGATTGGGAACGTGCAGCGAACGGCGCGCGGGAGCCGTAACCAGGTGCCCAACGCTTGGGTGTTAGTGCTATTATGGGATGTCACTTTGGGAGAATGGCGGCTCTTCAGGAGGATTACGGAGATTCCTGCTGAAATTGAGCGGAATTGGAAATGGGGCTGACGGATTCTCTCCCGAGTCAAGATAGCACGGGGCGGGCAAGGGCACGCAGCCACCGTATACGGATGTGTGACACGCGGACAGGTTTTTCCACGTGCACGCCGGCACACACATCACAATACATTATATAATATTCATGTTGACATTTAGGAGATACAGCGACATAAATATTTAGCCACAACAGCAACTTATTCAATGGATTATTAGCCTATTGTCCTCATTGAGGGTTTCTGTCATTCAACTGTCCTTTTGGAAAGAACCTTCCCTTACATTTCGCCTGGCATTTTTTATTTTATTGTTATTTTTACTTGATTGGTTGTTTGACTAGTGTGAGGATAGGTGAGGTCAGAGACAATTCAATGCAAACGAGATATGTCATCACACCTTGTTTTTTTTTTGTTTTTTTTCATTTGTTTTCAATGTGTTTAGCTAAATGTCATGTTAGACAGATTTAAAAATTAGTCTAGGCCATTTAAGTCCCTTCAAACAACATAATGGAAATTACTGTAACTTAAATTCTCTGATAGAGGATGTTTTTCAAATGGTAGTACACGTAACCCTAGGGGTACTTGAAGGTACTACAGGGAAAAATATCAAATATATGTTGTATAATTTGGTAACAATAATTAAAAAAGCAATAGATAGAAAAATTATTTCTATATAAACAGTGGTGAAATGTGTGCTTTTGGAGATATTAAATGGTCTCCCTGTATACAATACTGCTGTGAAATTCATGTATAGTATTTAATTTTCATATACTTCAATGGTAAAGAGACATTCGGCTACTAAAATTTATTGTGGTATCGAACGTGAAGCCAAATAAATTGAGAATTTTAAAGAAACCAGCACTTGACCTTTCATAGGTCATGATTTATTGTCAGCGCATTAAAATACACTTATCATGTATGTGCAGCCTTCATTTTCCCACTTAGTTGTTTACTTGTTTCTCTAATGTCTGCAAATGTTCATCAATAAAGATTTGAATTAAAGCTATAAAAAATTATAATTAAGGAACTAGAATTGTGCCATTTACAACTCAGTAGCCTCACTTCAGTGGGTTAAGGGGTCAATCTGCTGCAAACCACTCACATCTACGGTCCCTATTCTTGCCTTGTAAAGTAAACATGTTGGGTGTGACCTCGGCAGGGGTGACTATTAACACCCCAGTCACTGGCCTAGGGTCAGCCAGGGGTTAGCGGGATGGATGGTGCCCACTACATCAGTAATGGCTATTAATGCAGTTTTGTGTTTGTTGAAAACCTGTTTTGCGTTTTGAGTTAGATCACTAAACATTTGTAAAGTTCACAATAGCCAGAAGGGACACATGCTTCACTCAACATGGGTTACAGTCTGTAACCCATGTTCGTCAACTAAGAAGTTCTATATTAGAGAACCTCTATATTAGGTGAGGAAGATGAAGTGTTGCAGTAAGTCAGTATTCATTTTCCCTGTGTTTTTAAAGGAGATTTCCTGCAGTTTTTGAAATCTTAAATTGTTAGATTATAAATAATGAGAGCATTGATTTAATACGTTTATCCATACTAAAGCTATTGATGAAATTATGTTAAACACAACTAAAGTGGCACATTTTAATATGGTCTATGATTTAAATAGTAATAGATAGTAAAAATCCAATGTACTCTATTAAACTAATTATATTATCTAAAATATAATTGTGCCAAATACTTTGGTTTTAAATTAAACATCAAATTCATCTATATTTAACAACATTAAAATGTACCAGTTTTGTTCTCACAGTAAGTGCTCTTAAGTAAATTCATGTAATAAATGTTTAATTAAAATTATTTACCTTACATTTGCCTCTTGTACACCAACAAGGTTAACATTTCAACCGTGACTATTATGCATTTAGCAGTAAATTCCAAGGGATTTTCTCTGGTTTAATGTTGTGTGTTGTAGGCATAGCTAGCAGTCCAGACAAAGAGGCAGAGCAGTGTGGCCCATGCCCCCCCAACAGTGAGGCCCTGGTGTATTAGTCAGTCTGGCATTCACCCCAACCGGAGGGAGCCATGGATGTCAGACGTGGCTAACCAGCTTTTACAAAGAACAGGCACGGACACCAAATCAGACAAGACTGGCTAGGCATGACAGGAAAACTCCATAATCCACAATGAAGTTGAAAAGAAAATGGCTAGAGAATATAGAAGCCACTGTCTATATACAACTGTACAGTACATACATTGTAACACTGTTTGCAAATTACTCACCTAAAATTTGCCATAGGCCTATACTCTAATACTGTATATCCAGCCCATCTGGTACATCGCTGTCAAAATAAATACATGCAATTATACCAGCAGACAAACAACCACCGTTCCCAAAAACAAAGCAGAGAGCCAGGATTTATAAGCAAGCTGCAAGAGAAAGCCTTTCTCTTCCGATTTACAAAGTGCTCATAAAGCCCTTTCCCTGCAACAATTACAGGGGCATAGATCACATTCTTGGCCTTGACAAACATTGGATAACACCAGGAGGCTTTGGGACATCTCATTCGCATCGGGAACAGGTCTGGGAGATGCCTTCCTAGATGGATTTATATGTGCCCTGTGCTGTTTCCAGTGATGGACCGTCTGTGTGCATGTGCTGAGCCCACTCTGCCGAGCTCTGTCTGGGGACTCATAAGGCAGGTTTGAATTAGACATGATACAGATAAAGTGTGTGTGTGTGTTCATGTGTGTGTGTCTGTCTGTCTGTGTGTGTTTGTGTCTGTCTGTGTGTGTGTGTGTGTGTGTGTGTGTGTGTGCGTGTGTGTGCCTGTGTGAATCATAGTATCTATAGTATTGCAATAGTGTTTGACTGTGACTTGAGTAACTGGAGACATTCCTGTAGGACTTCAGATAAACCGTACTCTTTCTATTCTTATCCAGGCATAACCTCAGCAACGATGAGGGGAGACAGTACTGTTGGCATTTTCTCAGAATGAATATGAGGCTAAACAATATGTAAATGAGACATGTACACAAAGTGCACTCGCACGCAGGTATGCGTGTACATACACACTGACACGCAAACCACAGGGTATGGCTACGTTCTTTACAAAAGATCTTCTAGCGTAAACTACAGCACCAAAGACTGTAAAACATGAGGTGGAGAGTTGTGAGCACCATAAACCCCAGTACCTTTTAATGAAATATTAATTTACAAATAATCTGTTATGGGTCATTCTTTAACAGACCCCTAACAAATTGCAGTGGGAGTTCAACTCGGGGCAATGTGCTCTAGTGATAGACATAGGTGTTGTGTGTCATGGTGTCTAGACAGTAGCAGCCTGCACAGCAGCAATGATGTCTTGATACAAATAAATATATAGTCCGTGACTAAGCAGCCATCTCGTGTGCTGTGCTAGGACAACAACTGATATTTGCATGAGTTTGCATTTCAGCTCATGTTACGGCATCACATTATTCTGAACACCTCTTAGCTACTCCTCGTTACACTTTCTATTACTATAAATGTCAATTCGTGCTTAAACTGATATTTTTGTGGTTTAATGTTTTCTTTGCAGGTCTGTTTAACTGATACATGTGAAACGTGAATACTGTAGATGACAGCCTCCCAAACTAAAGTATTCACCTATGCATGCATTTGTTTTCTGCTTTATACAGATAGATGCACTGTAGTTGAAGTAGAATATCCTTAATAACAATCAAAGTTGAATAACAATAACAGTAGAATAATGCAAAAAAATATATTTGTTGGGTTAAGATTCTAAACTTCTAGAAGAAATGGTAAAGTTGTAATAATGGAAATATCCAAATTTTGGCAGGTGTCTGTGGTAGTATGAAAGATGACACATTTTCTGAAGTATTTTAAATCACTAGCGTTTTCCCTATGTTGTGTATACATGTATCATATCTGAGCATACTGTAGTTACCCTATGCATGTTGGTACTTGCATACTATCTGAGCAAATTTAGCCTATAAGGAATTCCCTTATGTGAGAACAACTGACTTAAAAACAACTCTTGTTTGGACACATTGTTGTGCATTGGTGGACCCATATGACCATACTGTGCCCTCTACTACACCCTTGAAAGAACACCGAAAGGCTAAAGAAATGTCACAACATGAGGATGTACTCTAAATATACTGTAGGTTGGATTGACTCGCTATTTAAAGAACAATTTTCAAAAGGTGAATTTAGTTATTACAGCAATTCAAGCAATATAGATTATTTTATGCTTGATTGTTAAACTAGTTAAACATTGTGCTGGAAAAATAAACAACAGTATGAAGGCCTATTTTTGCAGATACTGTACCCAAAAGACCATCTGCTCGGAGTTTAACACACATGCTACAGTTCCAAGTGCTTAGTCATGGGGGTTAATCATTTTGGAAATCTTTAAAACCTCTCACCGGCTGGCTATAATGTTATAACAAAATGGCTCCCAGATTACTGGCCGTACTTAACCATGCAAAGATGCTGAAGCATAGATGGCTTCCATTCGCATTTTAATTCAGCCCACTGATAAATGCTTCCACATGACAGTCCACAACCAGAGAGTGTGTTTTGTGTTAAATTAATGTTATTAGGTTTTTTGTATTTAAGCCTATTATGTTATATGTAGTTCTTACATGTAGCCCTTATTATATATAGGATGAAAGTAGAAAATAGAAATATAAAAACCCTTTACATAGCACATGCAAATAAATCTTCCCTTCTCATGCTTTATCTGTTTCTTTGCGGTAACGGAACATTTACATTTCATGAGCTTTGCTAACCTTTTTTTGTTCTCTGCCCTTAGCATAGACTTGTCACAGCATTGATTTACTAGCCCGGTGATTTCCATACAGGCCAGTGGCCGAGCTGCTGCTCTGCCTGGAGCAGATGAATATTTACATGGCAGTTAACAGGTGGCAAGTAGTTTAATGGTGGTAATTGGACCACGGCACGTGGTTCAGGAGGGAAGGTGTGTGACACTTTATTTGCTTGGGGGTAGGAATACGCCTTTCGGGATCTATTTGTGTGTGTGTGCGTGCGTGGGCATGTCCGTGTGTGTGTGTGTATGCACTTGATAGCTGTGTCGTAGCCTCCCTACTTGGTAAGTGTTGTTCAATATACAGTTTGGACAGTTAGCTATAGGCTATGTGTGTCCACGTCAGTTATTTTGTATTCCTTTATGCCTCGTTTCATGAGCATCAGCATTGACATATTTTTAAATCCTCTCAAAACAATCCCTATTTATCTCTATGTTAATCATAATGTCAGTCTCATTTCATCTGTGATTAGCAGCGCTTGTTTGCCTACTGCAGTGTTTCTCAACCTTTGGGTCAGGATCCCCTGAGGGGTTATTATATTATTATAACATGTCTTGTTTGACTACTGCATATTTAATGACATCATATGGAATAAATACATACTGTACAGTATTTTAATATTTCTATAATGGCTGTTATGTTAATGGAAATAATGTATTCCTATGTAAACAATAATCACAACTACTGTCAACACTGTCCTTAATGGCCTCACATTTACATATTATTGGTGAATTTTAGACATTTTATGTCTGTATTGGCAGTTTGGAGTGATCTATTGGTGCCGTTAAATATGCTATATTAATTAGGCTATCAAATCGCATACTCTCTACTTTAGCATTGCAAAGATGTGCTTTCTTTTTGGACTTGTGATTTACCACTTGTCTGACCCCCCCCCGTGCCCCAACCTGAGAGAAAGTACCTGACAGCCATGCAAATGGGAGAATACTGGAATGTTTCTCTGAGCGGAAGCAGATGAACCTAACCGGGACCCATATTGCTGTTGATTGATCTGTCTGTGGAGAGCGATGGCTCACCTGCCAGTGGCAGACAGAGTCGTAGTGCTGGTGCAATCGTCTTCCTCGGTAAACACATCACAACACACAGCCATGATTCATACAGAGTGAATGTTTCACATGCAACAGGTGTATAGGGGCTATGTGGTGGATACCTTAAAAGGTAGGGTCTACTCCTTTATTGAGTTATGGCATCTCCAGATGTTACAGCCTTGGTTTAAAGTCTCTGTACGGGGAAGGGATAGAGACAACGCGGGCCGGGCAAGGGCTCCCTCTCTCTCTGTTTCACAGCACAAAAGTACAAAGGGAAAATACGGACCAAAATGGATAAGAGTATATTTACAATGCTAGAAACTGAGAGGGGAAAATAAGAGAGAGGGACAGAATGACATGACCCCGCAAAAAAACAAGAAAGACAGACAGACACTCGGACAGGATCTCCAGCTCCTCTCACCGCGCACCAAGGCTGGCCGTTTGTCTCATCCTGCTGTGCTTCTGGCAGATTGCTATGGAGGCCTGTCACTGCAGCCAGCATGGAACCAAGCCACTACATGGCGTTCAGCAGGGGAGCTGAATAAATCACGGGAACACACGCAGTCCAGCAGCTTCCAATGCCTTCCGTCCCGACCAAGACTGCCCTCTATGGTCACACAAACTGAACAATGGTATATCATTCTATAGCAACCCACAATATAATGGACTGTAAATGTTACCCTTGTTATTTGCTGTTGTGTAAAACACTGCTTGACATCTAATTTCATCTATGAAAAGCACACATAATTGAATATAAAAATAAATAACATGTACAAGAAAAACACGCATAAGATTGAATGTTTGATAAAAATATATACTAACAGGCAATTGCATTGCAATTAGGAGTGATACTGTTGCTACAACAACGTTTTTACCATGTGTCCACTGTTAACTAAAATATGTTAGGAATATAAAACATAGTTTACAGCTGATACACAATTTACTGAAATTTAATAAGTTATAATATACACTAAAATATTTAATTCAGTCATTTAATTAAACATATGTCTGATATAATTTTCTTACCACATTATAACTAATTAAACTGGAATCAATAGATTAGAATATTTTCCTTCAGATGGAACATTACTTTTTTTCCAGCTCCACAGGTACAGTACAACGTAACATCAACAGTGAAAACTCAAATTCAAGATAATGGTAGATAATGTGTCCGTGCTATACTGCATATGTCACAGTGGTATCCAGCATCTCTCATGAATCCTGGTAAACACATACAAATATATGGATAAACAATACACATATAGAGCATTGTATTCTTTAACAGAGCTGTGAAGTTTCCAGCGCTGAGTGGACTGACAGGGCTGTCAGTATCACCTCCTTAAATTCCAGAATGCAGTAAATTGTCCAAGTGGGTAACAAAGTGACATACTCCTCTCAGTGGATGATTAAGTAAACACAAATATATTTACATGAAACTAGCACATAGTCTGCTATATTCTTAATTCTCACTTTTATGCAGAGAAAGCCCATCAGTGCAATTACACCAGTAATATGTCTGTTTCCTATTTTAACTGTTTGATTTAAAGCCAATTATTTCAAGTCCAGCAGAACATGAATGAATATTACCTTCAAGGTGATAACCATCCTTCATGAAAGCCAAATTGAGTACATGCATTATACTCTCCCCAGGGACTCAGTCATCTTCCACTGACAAACATCTTCACGCAATAGAGTACACACTCAATATGTATAATACAGTATGTAAAATAAGAACATTTAGAGACTTTCAACTGAATCAAAGGGAATTGAGGTCTCCAATAATGATTCACACACATGATCCTTCACACAATTATATTCTGTCATTTCACTAAATTAGCCAGTGGGAAAATAACAGCCTATAGGCTACGTGTGCAAGTGTATAGGCCAAAGTGTGCCAGCACATTCAGCTGACATCTTGAAGTAATCTAAAGGCGTACTGACAGATTTAAAGGAGAATGGCACCCTCTCTCAATTCTAATTTCCAGCTCTCCAAGACGCCAATGTAAACATCTCTATAAATATCGAAACCATCTGAAAAATAACAGGGGTTTGTATGCCACTGTGATGACATGCCACCACAATGTCGCTCAGCAGATAACCAGAATGCAATTTTCTCTATTTTATTTTCGTGGCAGCACGTCTCAGTTGGCTGCAACACAGAAATACACCTTATCTTGGCGAGTGGGCCTCATACACGAGTGGACGCCAATACGTGAAACGGCGAACAAGTCGCTAAGTGAAGACCTGAGAGGGAAAGGAGGGATTAAAGGATGTGGAAAAGTGGAGAAACCAGTGGTCATTTAACATGGCCGGTCATGAACAGAGCAGGTTGGGGTGGGTTCGCTGGCGCAATTAGCAAGCGAGCGTGACTCACTCCAGCTCATTTTTAGCCTGTGGAATAATGGGCAGTATCAGGGGGAACAGGAGTTTTCATGTGCCAAAAGTAAGTGTTTTCTGTTCGCACGAGAGTGTGCAAAGACATTGGCGTCATAGCAACAATGAGTGGAGGTGAGGGGGAATTGGTTTCTGGTGCTTGTACTCACGACCTGCCGCCATCTTTCCCTAACATTCAATCCTGTTTCCATGCTATTTAGGCCCTTCTGTCCAAACCGCTATCAGTTTATCTTTCTCTATGCTCTTTTCCTTCCCGTTTACCATGAGAGCTTCATGAGTGCAGTGCTGCATGCTTTTACATATCTCAAAGCCTAAGCGCTGGATTGGCAGTTGACACTCGAGCCTGTAAACCAAATAGACGCAGTCACATTTATGACTCAGCATAATCGCTGTCCATCCAATAAGTGCATTTTTATATGGCATCCAAATTGATTTGCTAATCTTTTGGGGCATTGACCCAGGCCAAATAGTGATACTTGGCCTTAGTCTATGTGGCTGGGTGCCACACAGGTTTTATTGAATTGGTAACCCTCACATGAAAGTTAGAAAAGGAAATCTGAAATCAAACGCCTATCTGCAATTTCTAAATGTGCAACTATGATAAACCTTGAGGTCAAGATGGCTAATCACAACAAGAATTTAAGTGATTAGGAGTGGAATAATTAAACCCTACAGTACAACTGAGATTTCCTTTTTACAAAAGACATTTTGTACTTTATCGCATGGAGTAGTGTAATGACATTTGCGAACGTCTCACTTAACACCATTTATAGAAGGAAGTGATTATTGCTCAATAGTTGCGACAGGAAAGGTCAGCTCATGAATATAAATCAACTGATATTTAACCCATCACTCAAACGTTCCATTATATACCTCCCAGATTAACTTTATACAATTCCATATTTATTAACTTTTTTTTTACTTGAGTAGTTATGCTATTTTATTTATTAATAAGGATTTTATATTAGTTAATAATATACAATAACCTTAAGCTAATTTATCATTTGGTGAACAAACCAAAAGTGTTAAAACAGTAAATGTTATTGTTTCATCTGTTTTTATTTCCATGGAAATCTGAAATAATTTGTGTATGCTTTATTTTATTGTCATCACAAAACTAAACCCCTTATGCGTCGATTGTAGATGAAACCCTGCCAGTCAAACAATGTGTTTCTCTAAATACCCAGCTGTGTAAATTGCTAATTTGACATCAGTAAACAAAACCTAAGTTGTCCACCAAGGCAAATATGATAATTGTTTGCGGATTACGAAGATCTGGCAAGCAACTCGGCAGAGGCTGTGAGTAAACGTGAAGAAAGCTCAGCTCAAACAAAAGCAGATACACCAGTCAGTACAGGCACGACTGATGCTAAGAGCTATTATCCATGGGAACACAGTTTTTGGGTCCAGAAGAGACTCCAAGTCAGATTTGAACTGTTAGTACATTTAAATTACAGGTTAGACAGGGTTGTGATAAGTGACTAAGATATATTTGAATATAACATTAATTTTCTGATTGAAGATAATACAATTTGACAACCAACCTTAAGAACAACCAAGGTTAGGTACTGTATGGGTAAGATTATATTACAAATAAATTGTTTTGGTATTATTTTCCCAAATGTAAACCGTTAAAGGTGTCTGAATGTAAGGTACAGAACATTTTTGTTTTGGTTAAATCCAGTAAATATCTACTCACAGTCTAAATGCCTGGTGCAAACAAAATGAGAATGTAAACAAAGTTGTGCAGATCGCTCTAGACAACATTATCCCAGCCTTGGCAATGCATATCCAATTTGAAGGGCAGATCTTATTGATAGATATTGAAGGGATATGTGTTTTCTTAAAGCATCATTTACGCTACCTTTAAGCTTGCATTCACCGTTAAATGTGCTCATTTCTATCTAAACATTAATACATTGAGGAAACAAATAAAAACATCAACATTGTATGCTTTTTAACAGTGTAACATTTGGCCTAAGTTCAATTGCTGCCACTATGAGCCTCCTCATTAAAAAACTCAGTTTTGTCAACTGCACATGGAGTGATAAAAACAATTAATCACAAGAGAAAACATTTTGACTGGGACCCACACAACTTCAATATTATAACAAAAGTATGCTAACATAATTAAAAAAGACATGCAGTAGGTTACGATAAATGCATTTTTCTAATATCAGCAAATCAGCAGCTGGTTTTCTGAAAACCATGTTCGCATTGTGTTTTCACAGCCACCCTGCTGGCGGACCAATCAGGGTGGGTTCGTGAGATGACGTTGAAGTCCAGCGTGTTTGAAATGGTAGTAGAGCTAGATGAGGCGATCAGCGCTGACCGGTTATTAAATGCCGTCCAATAGTTTCACAATTAACCAGAGATCTACACTTAGGAGGCAACGATTGCAAACATTTCCCAATGAAACATTGCCAGACCATATTCACAAAGTGAATATTGGCTCTGATTACACCAGGCTAGCAAAGAGTTGCCCTTCAAAGAAAAAGCTGCTGTCATGATCCAATTCTTTCCAGAGAACACGGTTGTGTTTGGACAGTTCTATAGCGCTATAATCCGTCTACCTCTGAGACCATGTAGCCCAACAAGTCTGGGATCAAAGCCGGCACGGACTCTCTCTCCTCCTTCCACTCTACAGTAGCCCAATAACACAAGCACACACACACACTAGTTCAGATTGTGCTTACTCCCTGGTCTTGTGAAAATGGGAACAAGATTTCACTTTAATATGTGAATCGGCGTTAAGCGGAGGGCCTCAGCAGCCCAGCCATTGATACAGAGCCACTGCTGCAGTTTCGGCGTGTGAGCCGAGGGTCTTCATGGATGGGTGGTCTGTCGGGGCTGAGATGGGACGTGTGTGTAGGGGTGTGGGCCTCCTTTGTGTCAGGGGAGAGGGTCCTTTGTTCCCTTAATCAGGGAGGTGGGACCGACAGATTAAGCCTTTAGAAGTCTAACCGACCACCATGAGGGCATACCACAAGGGAGAATGTGTGCGTGTGTGTGTGCGCGCGCCTGCGTTCCTCTATGTGTGCACAAGAGTCTGTTTGCACGTGTATGTGTTTTTAAATCTGTGTGTCTATGCATATGAAGACAGTCAGAAACGCGATTAGTGAAAGAGAGAAAGAGAGATAGATGGATGCTTTCTAAATGAGCGGACGTCACTTTACCTTATACCACTATATATATAGGATGCAAAATGAGTGGGCTTCAGTTTATGTCCAGTGGTTAAGTCACTATGTTACAACGTGGCAGCTAGTTAAGTACGCCACAGTAGTTAAATTGCATAGCGTTGAGTTGAGCGTTGTGTGCATTTCGTCTAGCCGGCTCTATCCCGACTATTGCTCTAAGCTCAATTTAATTCACAGCAAACTTTATGTCTGGTACCACCAGGCTACATTTCGTCACCATTTGCATGCACATTAGCATGGTTTAGCCAGATTCTGATGGAGGTCAGCAGGTCAATAGTTCTTACCCATCTGTCCCTCTGATGGCATGGCTGCTTGGTCAGTTTGATTCCTCTGTGAGGGGGGCTAATCCCCCCACAACCCCCTAGTCCTCCAGTGCTCCAGTGATCCCCTACAATGTCCTCTGATCTGCCCCCTTCAAACTGCTGATCCTCACACACAACAAAAATAGGCTCGGCATTATGACACAGATGACGCACAAACACACACACACACACACACACACACACACGCGCACACACACACATATACACACACACACACACAGCCAGATGGGTAGTTAGGTGGGCAGGTATAGGTGGGGGATAGACAGGAGCAGCATATGTTGTTTTAGGATGAACACTGTAAGATCACAGCTGGGTCAAGTCTTCATGTTAGCATCATCAAATTTTTAAAAGTAAATTCCAGAAATGTTGATTGTTGCAACGGCCGCACTAAATAACAAAATATATATTATATAGGCTACAGTATATGTAGTTTATACAGAGTCAAAAATACATATTCCTTCTACACAGTTTAGGCTATGTATACTGTACTATGAGTTATTGTATTTATTCATTGGTAATTAGTTAATTATAATTGCCTACTTCGTAAGGTTAGTCTATTTTACTTATTTTATTGAATAATTAAAAATGTTTGTTGGTTTTGAACTCCAGAATGATGCCAGACATGGGATTCAAAGCAGGTTTCAAGGCCAGAACAGATGAGGTAGACATCTGTAGTCCTCCATTGGTCCTCTATCGTGGCGTGAATACCCAGCCTCCTCCTTTTCTCCTATTCCTATGTTCCTCCCTCTCTAGTTGTCTTTAGCGGCGACTGTCTGAGTAAACAACAAAACACACAAGGGTCTATGGTGCGCCAGACGCCGTCATGTGGGATTGTTTGCGTTGGTTGCTCCCGCGCGGTAGAAAGTTTTCTTTGGGAGGCGCACAGAGGTCCAGGGGATCAACGAAGAGGCCACAAAACAAATATTTACCCTCCTGCCTCCGGGCGCTCAGGACCCTCGCCTCATCCTTGAAAGAGTAGGCGGCTGTGTGCGGACCACCGTTTGGGCGGGAGGCTGATGCACAGATGAATGACTTCCTGGTGGGATATGATGCTGCGAGTGAAGTCACAATGTCATGTCTGTCATTAGGCCCTAGATAGAGATAGATAATACAGAGCTAGCTAGCATGCTAGACATAGTGCACTGTGTACACGCATGCGCGCGCGCACACACACTCTCTAGCCACCTCTTCAGTCCTGCCACGCCATCTTATTCTCCTATGTATAATCGCTACACTCTCTATGCCTTCCTAATGTGATCAAGCACAAATCAGAGCACACGCCCGTCCCTCCAATGCAGCCATTAGGCCCAGCTTCCATCTGAATTCAAAACATCTCTCACCCTTACCTTCCCCTGCCTGTAAATATGCACATGTTTGACAGCGAGGTCGCACAGGAAGGTAGACGTGGGTTGGGGTGGGGAGAGAAGACTCCGGCTTTCTGAAGGAGACGGCACGATGGGGGGACTCTGCCAATCATGCGTCAGAACACATTCTTGAGCGCCTGCTCCCGCACATCAGACGGGACAATGAAGAAGAGGAGGTGAGTGATGATGAACCAATGGGCTGTGCCCATGTCTTAACAAAGGAAATAGTATGTGTACTTCAATTAACTTTTGACGCTGCATGCCGGAAATCTTAATGTCAACATATGTTTCTCCCACTGTACTATGGGATTGCTACACAGTAATCTTTGTATTTTAGTGTAAATTAAACTCTTCTTTCTCGCCAATGCACACAGACGTATGACTCAAAAGTCCCAGAGAAGAGTATTTCTGAGCAAGAAATAGGCCCAACTTGGTTTTGTTCATGGTGAGCATATAAGTCTCGCAGAGCCAGCCTTTACTTAGTAAAGTCTGGGACACAGCACTGGCTAACTGCGTCAAGATTCACCTACTTGGCAGGAGAGGTATTTTGATGATTATGCACAACATATGTAACGCAAGTCAGCGTTACATTTATACAGAGAAATTTGTTGAGAAACGTACCAACACTTACCACAATGTTCAGGTATTGTTCCGATACTGTATCAGTAGGCTACCGTTAGTGCTTAAAATATAACGACTGAAATTAGTAAATAAAGTAGGCTACTGCACTATATGGTCGCACCGAAATTAGATACTTCGTGAGTGACAATACTAACAGCCAATGAACATCTACTTTTTTTTGGAAAGTGCGATCGAGCTTACAGGGATGTATCAGACTTTCAGAACAGAACATCGTGCTAATGGACGAAAGAAGCTCAAACTAAGCATATTCAAATCCTCAGTGTCCTTACTGAAAAACAGCCAGCTCATCAGTAGGCCTGCAGCTCCCTCTTGTGTTGGTTGTTAGACACAGTTCTTTCATTTATTAAATGTGGGAATTCTCATGTCATGGAGGTAGAACTTGGATTCTAAATAGTAACATAGATCAGTCGCTATCACACTCCTTCATTAGTATCTGTATTTTGCCTATTACATAGCATTACAAACGCATTGTTCTTTTGGTTTGAAAGTACTGAACCCATGTGAGAAATTCTTGCTGGAAAATATTGATGATTACATATTGTATATCCAGATGAGTGAGAGAGACAACCCGCTAAAAACTATAATACTCATAGCAATTTTCACCACTAGGTGTAATCTTAGATTTACAAAACACTTTCTCAAGATGAAATATAAAATAAAAACTCAGCATTCATTCCTTTTCCTTTTGCTCTGAATGTATTGATAATGCTTGGTGGTCACTATTGATTATATTCCCGTTCTGTTGAATGTTATTACTGCACTACTTCGTCAACCTTCTGTATAGTCATCACAGTGAAACTCCCATAAGCCATGAGAATGAACTCATGCCTCCAGTAATGCGACTTTACTTTACTGTGCTGCCATTTCATTACTGCAGAAACTTAAATCAGTATGAAATCATGAAAAAATATCAACATTCCAAACATTTAAGTATCCTGCTATAGTCACCAGTGGTGACTCTACACATTTAAGATACTGTGTGTGTGTGTGTGTGTGTGTGTGTGTGTGTGCGCTCGCACGCGTGCATGTGTTTGTGACATAAGACATCATTACAGTAGCCTATTATACCCACAGAGAAAGTCTCCATAAATTACCAAAGATATATCACACACCCTAATTTATTAGGGATTACCTGTTATTGGGTGCATGGCATCCAGCCAATGTTACATATTTCCCAGAACACCCTGGAAGTCAAACTCCAACAGAGCAGAGAGAGAGAGAGAGAGAGAGAGAGAGAGAGAGAGAGAGAGAGAGAGAGAGAGAGAGAGTGGGGGGGGGGGGGGAG
>JAODTR010000017.1:1135650-1147758 GCA_025399935.1 Amblyopsis rosae
TAATGTACCTAGGCTATTGAATGGGTCACTAAAACCATTGCCCTCCCAAATTTTCTGAGCAGGAGCCGTCCCTGCATACAACACCACTACCACCTCTCTCTCGTTTCCTCTCCTTCTCACACCACTAACCTTGGCTCGACGTCAGAGACTGTGCAGCAGTGCAGTATAACAGAAGCGCAAGCAACCCAAACTGGCTGCTATCGCGATTCTCGCCTCCTCGGCGCTCACTGACGCTCCCTGTATACCCAGCAGCCGGCCGATCGTCTCACCTTACCACGGCCCACGCATGGCCCCTTGGCGGATTTGTACCCCTCGACATGGATGTCCCGCCGTCCCTTGAACCGGGGGACTGTTTCTTGGCGCAGTGAAGAACGGAATCATGCCGGGACTGCTAATGGATTTAGGGGAAGCGAGAGTGACCATGCCGTGATCTTACGCGCGGGCTGTACCGTCACCCTGCCGAACAACATAAGATTTCAGGGGGAATCGAAGCGTACGGGGGATTACCACTGTGCATTTTCCAAACAACATGAAGATTACCTCCCAGCTGATAACTAGTCTCGTTTTCAGGTTCAACCTCAGGCTGTTCCCGCTTCTGCTGCTTTTTCTGGGATACTCTCGCGGGATGCCACACGTTTTAAGATTCGGTAAGAAAAGCTACTTGTTGTTCTAGGCTATACTGTTAGTCGTGGGATTTTGCCTAACGCTGTCCATTCAAACACGTTGCTTGGCCTTAGGATACTCATTGTCTCCATCTAAATGTTTAAATTATAATCCGGACCTGGTGAAGCCTTCTTTTTATTTTCGTTTTTATTTTAACTTCAGCCACGCATCTACAAAATAAGTAATTCGTCCACCGATAACGACGCCAGTGTCTTGTGATAATATTGTGATGAGGCTCTTTAGCGTCGTGACTGTAATACAGCCTTATTATACTATGCCATTGATAAGGGTGTGTTAGCCAATAGTTTATATGAAGCACTGGGTTGATTTGTTAAAAATCCCTGCATGTACATAGGCTATAGGCAGGAATAGTTCTGTACGACAGCTTGGCAAAGGGCATCAAATTCATCAGTTGGATCGTATAGGCTACTGCAGATAATTTTACCATTTGCCTCACGAATATTCTCCTTTCTAATCTGATCATCATACTGTATATGCAATAACCATCATACAATTCTATAATAGTGCTGCATAACTCGGTATATGCTGATCGGGCCAATATGGTCAATATGGTTGCCATCCGGTAACCCTGACCCTATGCATGTGGTCTTGTGACACTCAGGCCTGTCTGTTGTAGGCTAAATGTTTACATGTAAACATTAGTCCTGGTGTACGGATCAATCACTCATCACAAGCCGATCAATAGGCCTATATGCTTCACACATCGTCTGACCGGAACGCTATCGATCGGGAATTGTGTGGTTTCATCGATGCAATATTTAATTGGAATTTACATTTCTCCCATTGTCTTGGTAGACTACTTGACCATCTTTAGCAAACACGTGAGGGGAAAGGAGGGGCGGAGGGGCGGAGGAGAGCTGCGTTGTCCAGAGACGGTGGCCCCATATGGCAGCTGATGTCGCCACATGTTGACAACACATTCTTGCGATCCACAAACACCTCCGGGGTCCTGCTTAAAAGTCAGATCGCGTTCGCAGGAGCCGTGCGCTATGGCAATGAGATGTGCTTTTGTGTTTCTCCATAAGTGCACTGCGGGTGCCTGCTTGTAGTCTTCCGCTATACCGAGTTTTCAGTTTCTCACGTTGTCTCGACTGATAGTGACTCTCCGTACGTGCGTCACACACGGCAGATATACGACAGGTCCTAGCTTATAGGTGATTAATGGGCTGAGCGTCTTGTCTTTGAGCCAAACTATAGCCATACCTACAGTTCGTTTCCCTCTCCTGGTCAGGACCATGGAGAGAGACTCGCCTGCAAATTGGGCCTGTTGCTATATTCGCACTAAAAACAAACGGCTATGTGTGTTTTGCTATTTTCTATACCAGGCTACTATTTTCCTGTTAAAGCCCATAATTCATTCTTGGCGCTTTTGCGGCCAGAATTTATCCCCAGTGGTGAAGTATCTTACACTTACATCTTTCTTTTGGAATAATTAAAGTCCCCTGTGTGTAATTCTGTCTTAAAATAAGTAATTGTCCAACCTTCTATGTATGCTTACATACATGTTTGTGCATACATGAGTGTTTTATAGTGGAGAGGAGACTCCATTAGTTTTAAAACATAATCATTTATTACTAGACTGTTTATGACAAGTGTGCTCACGCACGTGTTTGTGTGTGTGCGCATAGTAGTGTTATAGTGTATGAGCTTGTGTGTATTCACAGTGGAAGTAATAGACCAGTGTACAGAAGCAAGATCTATTAAAATAGCCCTACCAATGTGAGCCTCTGCTATATGTCCTGGCCAGCATACTTCTCTACACTGTCCAGGAAGTCCTTGCTCAGCAGTATCTCCAGCTGGTCGTGCTGGAGGCTTGGTAAATGAGAAGGTCAGCTCCCCTGCGGCTGTCTTGTCCCCTTCCCTTCCCGAGCCTCTTCCTGCCGGGCCCGTGGACAAGCATTGTAACACCAGCGTTGTGCTGTCAGGCCGAGACCTTTACACATTGTAACACTGATGTGAATTCAGCCTGGTGTATTCCCAGCCCCACTGGCTACATAGCCCAGAGAGCGACAAGTGTCAGAAATGCCCTAGCTATCAGCTGCAGGCTATAGGCGAAGATCATTTCTAAGCATTTTTTATGATGAATTTAATAATGGGTTTTTATGTTTTAATGTGATATTTTGGAAAAGACTAATGCTATATTAGTACCATTATATTCTATTTGTTTTGTATGTAGCGTGTTTACACTTGTACAGTATGCTTGATGACATGTTCTTACCACTGCTATTGACTGTAAGGACCCACAACAAAATGGCTGTTTGCGCTCTATCTCTGCCATTTTGTTTTGGGGGGTTTGGTCACCTATTTACCAAGTCGTAAGTGCAGCCAAAGCCACCTTTCAACCCACCTACCATGTCTACATTAGAGCAATTGTTCCACCAGCCTTTTGATTGGCTGTAAAAGGACATGTGATCTCAAACATTTGACTACACTTGTTATAATTGGCTGTTGACACTTCCATACAGAGGTAATACAGAGGTAATACAAACTCTTATTTTTAATTAAGGAACCTTCTATGAATGGAAACATACATTAGTGAAATACTATAGCTTTAATGTAATTTCAAGGGATTTATTGTTAATTTCAAGTTATTTTGTGAAACATCTCAGATTCTTCTTCTTCATATTCTTCTTATTAGTGTGTGTATATAAGATAATTCAGTCTCTGTAAGAAAGGTTTTGTCACCGCATGAAATATGTCAGCACATACCCCATTATGTCAGACTTGACTGAAGTTTAAACAGGCAGACACATTCCTAAAATGCAGAAATGTTTGCCTTTGTGCATAATGGTTGAACCTCCCAAAGGGAGTTGGTGTCTGTGAAGTCTGAAGGTGAAATCACTTTCATCTTAAAACATCAGTGGCATACAATATGTCCCTGTACTGTCTGCTTTGTCTCAACATTGTAGACTCGTTGTGTTTGTTTTCTGCTTCCTGCTTATGTTGATATGTTTCCTGTTCATTTAGACATGAAAATACATGTTTAGTACTTACACCTAATGTACATTAGCATTTCACAATTAGCCTCTGGAAATAAGAAAGGATGTACCTTAATGCAAGCAAGGTATAAGCCATTAATTGTTTATGTAATGCTGACAGCTAGTTTTCATCTGCATGGTTATACAGTAGTTATGGAAGAAAAAATCTAATGGGGTTTGTAGTTAATTGACTTTATTTGCTTTTGCTACTGCTGGTCTGAATTATCAGCTTGTTGGCGTTTAGTTTGGAATTTGCGGGAATTATGTATAACACCCTGTGCCCTGGCCCACTGCCAGAGCGTTCAAAGCAAACACATTTAAATAGGCACAAAGCTGCTTAAAATATTCACGTGTCATTCGGCACCCGCCATAGCTTATAGAAATGTGAAACTATCTTCCTTCCACATGCAAATGATTTCCATGGTTTAAAAATACCCACGGCGTGTTTCAAGAACAAAGAGGAGATCTGTCTTGCATTAGCATGCAATGCTAGTCATGGGCTTGAGGCAGGGCACTACCTGTTTACAGGTTGTAGTCCTTGAAGGTCTTGTTGCCATGCATCACTTACAATAGACCTGTTCAGTGGTGATTAATGCAAGACTGCTTGCCCTCAACCTGTTATTATTATGAAATGGAAAATACCTCAGAGGAGTGAAGACATAAGAAGTGATCTTTCTATGTGTAGCATTTAGTACATGTTTAAGAGTTATTACCAGTAGATGCATGCACCATTGACATCAGTTAATTCGTTAACAGTTAATTTGCTTTGGTAGCTTAACATGATGTGTAAATGATTTTAAGTGATTCCAAAAGAGCTCTGATTCTTCCAAACCAAAGACTGTACACAGTTGTCACAAAATATAAAAGATTATATTCTGCCTACCTCGTTTTAAGGCCATATTTCTCTGCATAATTTCTTGTTCTTTCACTACTCCAAGCACAGGGTTCTCTGTCATTTTCAATCATGGACTTTCCTAGGTATCTGAGATGTCAGGGGTTATGTGTGCGATTGTTCTGTTAAAATGGTCCCTTGAGAAGGGCCCTGTATGTTTACCCAGGCGTATGCTCTTCAAGCTAGGTGTCAGTGTGTGAAAACCCACTCATGAAAATCTATGCTGTTGTTTCAACATGACGGCAGTGTTCTGTAAGCGAGTTGTGAGGGAACATTCATTCACTGATAAGTGTGATGAACACATCTAAGCCAGAAAGGAAGACAGAGTATATACAATATGGCAAATAACTGTAAAGATTAGCCTCAGAGCAAGCTAGGCTTTATCCACTTTCGTCTCTGCCTGATACTCTTTAAGTATCCATGTTTTCGTTGATTTACAAAACATAATACAGTTTACTTTTATCTATCCAATAGACTAAAATGACATTGTTTTGTTTTTTTCTGACCAGTTTGAACAAAATATTACTTAATTTGTCAAATGTTGGGGAACTAACAACATGTCTATATGTTAGTTGAAATTACTGTATAGTCATGCTTTACTGTATATGTGATGCTCTCTCAAAGGGAAAAAATATTACTGTTACTTAATTTGTCTGTTGGGGAACCAACAAAATGTCTATATAATGTATATGTTAGCTTGAAATGACTGTAGCCATAGCCATGCTTTACTGTGATGCTCTCTATTGTCATAGGGAGTAAGACTCACTAACATAAATAATTCAGTTAATAAATTGCTACATGTATCAAGTCTTACCATATTTGATACTGCAAATAAGTTCACTCAAAAAGAAATAGAGCAAATGTCTACATGAATGTCGAATGTGTGTGGGACTACATTAATAAAGCATGTCGCTGTGAATTAATGATGACTTCAAACAGCTGTGTGCTGCGGGGACAACAGAACACACTCTTGATCTCAGGAATTACCCGCGTGCCTGGTCGTCTTTTTGCCCATAGATCTGTCAAAGCAGACAGAGATGTTCAATAGGCCTACAGTGCTTGAATCAGCTCATGCATTAAATATAGTATTTACACTGTGCTTGGAACCCGTTTATCCAGACAGCGCTTCTCATGCACGTTATAGATGTCAGTGTTTATGTAACAAGAAGATATTCTTTCAGCTGACAGCCACACGTTACACTCATGGGTTTAACAAGGGAGGACTTCCAAATGCGTGATGGGTTAGTGGTGCTAATTAAAACTGGATGCTAATTGCTTGGATGAGGAAAGAGCACAGCTTGTCAATGGGTCATCACTCCAGCTCCTGATAGTCATAATTAGTGGTGGATGTGACATATTTACTGTAATTATTTGCTGTGATATTTCGCCTGCTTGCCAAGCAGAAAGCATCATCGACGATGACCATCTTTGGGATAGGTTTGGAACTCGTTTGTGAATTTGGACTCTTTTACAAATGAAAAACATAGAATTCATATATTTTCTTTGGAAAAACATATAGATTAGGTATGCATGCTTGCAGTTTGTATGTACCCAACACACAAACATTCTGACATGGAAAATATCAGTCTAAAAAGAGAGGCAGAATATCCCCTTCCATTCCATTGACAGATGGCTCGCTGAACATACAACATGCAAGTAAACCAAGGACACGCTGAAATATCCTCAGGAAGGCATACCTACATCATGTCCTTTGAATCAGTGTGACGCTCCATTGTCACCACTGCGGCTACGCAAACTGTCGCTGAATGAGGGAGGGAGCATGTGCATGTTAGCTACAGTAACATTCTGTACAGAGTCCAGAGAGAGATGCAATGTTAGCTGCCCAATGCCATTAGTTGCTCCCACGGGAAAATATGTAACTAGCTCTGTGGATTTAAACTGCCCCACACATACACAAACACAGATATCCTCACACATATACAACACATCGAGGCGCACTGGGACAGGCTTGTATTGATTTCCCATCTGAAACGATCTAGAACATTTGGCCCATTGCAATCTTTTTATCTTGGAGAGACGTAAGCGCATTCAATAGGTTCTGCCTCCCAAACACAGCTGCCACTTGCAGGGACTCACACCCACTGTGTCTTTCTGACTTCTGACATGACAAAACGGTGTTAAGTTCTTTGCCAGCAAGGTGTGATCATGTGAAAAATACAAAAATGAACACTCTGCCACTGATTCAACAGGCTCCTTGATCTTGACGCCAAGTCCAGCAAAATCAAATGTATTGAAATGCACTGGGTGTATTCAGCGAGCAAGCAAACTATGGAACTGACACATAATGTTGTGGTTAACCGTACCTTATATTGACTTGAACCCATGGCTACAATTATCAGATCCAGCCATGGCTGCTGGGTGACAGATGAACCCTATAACCATAAGCTGACATTTTCCTTCCCTGGAGTGGTGAGTGCACAAGGGGCTGGCGCAGGTGTCCGTTCATGGCTAATGGGCCATCCATTCTGTCGTTTAATTGAGTGTCCTTTATATGCCACTAGTGACCTCTTTTATTCTCTACACCCCCCCCCCCTCCCCTTCTCAGCATCTCTTCTGCACCTCCCTCTCAGTGAACTCAAATTAAATCTTGCGTCAATGATTGCATTAGTGTTAGTTAGTGTTAGGTTTGTTGTGTTTGTTATTTGCGATTATGCTATTATATGTTATTTTCTCTCCCATTTCTCTACTGGGTTCAAAAATGGTTTAGCACCACAGTTCTTGACAACATGCAGGTTTTTGCCCTCTGGAAGGCTGGTATTTGTTGTGATATCTATATCCAGAATGTAGAAAATTATTTTTCATTCATGGTCTTTGTCCTCTAAGTCTCCTTGCATCTCAGTGTTTTCCTCTGTCCTTCTCAGTTAATTAATTCTCATTAGATCATACATTATGATGTCATCTATGCCCTTGTAATAGAGGAGAACAGACACATGATGTATATTTCTTTTGTTTGTTATATTTTCGTTTCTTTGCATTGCTTATTTTTCTGTGTGGAGTGTGGTAATCTGTTGCTATTGCGTTAATTCCATTACTTCATCATTTTACTTTTAGTTATTGTAATAGTAAGCCTCATTGGTAAAGCATGTAAAAAAAATTTTTAAAATACAGTATATATAGAAGATAAAAGACACGCTGCTACAGCTATTTTATATCCATCCAAATATCCATCTATATTTCATCCATAATGCACCACCCTGGCCCTCATACAACAGACAAGCTGTGATCATTAAAGTTCCACAGTGTGACTTAATTCTTGACCTTTGGCTCGGGCTCCAGATAACATTCCCCTCGACAGGACAGCAACTCTAATTTTACTGTCACTTTGTTCAGCATTACAATAGGCTGATGCACACGCTATTTTAATGACCAAGAACAGAGGGAACGGGAATAAGTTACCACTGCCTAATTGCAACATGAACAGAAAGACCAAGAGGATAAAATATGTGTTAAACTGGCAGCGGTTCCATTTTTTACAGTTCACATTGCATCTTGTTCATCGGGTACTGGGCACTGTTTAATAAAGGGACACTCCTCGATTTGAGTCCGGAATTACACCCATGACTGAAACTAATTTGAAGCATCCTCCCACCCCACCCAAGCTAAAGCAGTGTAATGCACAGTTGTGTTTCAGTCATATACAGTGAGCGGGGTGGGGTCATTTTGGGGTTCTCTCCCTCTAAGAAACGTTTTTGTTTTTGTTTTGCTTCAAGGCTGCACCCGCAGCTGTGTCCACTTCTGTATTTATTTTGCTAACCAGTGTCGCTAGAGGGCCAGAGACCCGAGGGATGACCAAAACACCAACTGCTTAAAGCTCAGCGGGTAAAACACGACGGCACACCCTCCACACCACAATTAGTGCAATTAGCACCGTGCTGCCTGCCTGGTTCTACTCCTCAGTGAGACTGAGTCATGCCTTTTCTTGCCTGCAGCGGATAATTACCAACTCTCACACATGCTTAGGCTTGATTCAAACTCAGTTTACAGTGAGCAGCGCTGTGAGGTCACCATCTGTCACCTGCTGTAGACGCCATGAAATGCACTCTAGTCATACGCAGGGAGGTTGTGTGTGTCTGCGTGTGCTAGATAGAATGACGGAAAGCGAGCAGTGAAAAGATGGATAAGGGAACAAAACGCTCAGGGAGCGAGAGAGAGAGGAAGAGATGTGTTGAAAGGAAGACTGGTGAGGGATTTGGAGGTTAACAGCAGCACAACTAGCCATGCTTTCTCCCCTCTGACGTGTACTTAAGGCTCATGCCTTCAGTGTGGGGGGATTTTGGTGTTTCTATACTTGTTCCTTATAGCCTGAGAAGGCTTCACGGACCTGTGGATAAACCCTCCATAGACCATTGTTTGCCCGGTCAATATTATGCTGCAATACACACTACTGTAAGTGTTCTCTGTGGTCAGGTTTGTATATGACATATCAAATATATTCTTCTGGAATGACAATACATAATAGATACCATGTGAAGAAATATTACAGCTAAATTTGACAAAATATTTGAAATTCAATTAAAGGGTTTCCTGTTGTCTTGTTGAAAGGACTGAGCTATTTTTAAAAGTAAAGTCACTTAGCAATAAGTGATATAATGTGCAACATTATTAGGTTATGTTCAACTAATAAAGATAAAGGTCTTTCCAGAATGGAAAACAATAATTAGGATGTTTTAAGAAATATCAAAGCATCCCGTTAATATGCAGCATTTTGTTAATATTGTATGTACACAATCTTCAGAAAAATCTTTAAAATTATTCTTGAATGTTATCTCTGTATGTATAAAACACTTAATAAAATATTGCTTGAATTATTCTTTTGCATTCATTCATGACCTCTTGTTTTTCTGTGTTGGTCTTGGTACAGTATATGCGAGCATTGTGAGAATTTGTATGCATGCATATTGATTATTGAAAACATAACAGTTGATTTAGACTGTGTGCGTGTGCTGTTTCTCAACAATCGCTGATGCTTTAGTAGAGAGAGAACAAGATGGGTAAAAGCCTCTAGGAGCCATTGGAGGCCTCACCAGTGGAAGGTTTGTGAATGTGCACTCACAGTTTGGTGCAATTAGCACAAAAAGGGTTCCCCGCTTGACAAATTAGCACAGATAATGTCAGGCGGTAGTTTAGCACGTCTACAAGAAGCCCTCGCAAATTAGCGATTTATTCTGAGGGAGGGAGACTGGCACACATTTATGAATAGATTCTGGCAAATTAGCACATCTGTTGTCAGTGCTCTGTATTAGTATTTTATATGAGGACTGGTCCCCTACCTGCAGCAGGGTCAGAAAGGAGAGTGTTAGCGCGCGGTTTACACCGAGGACTCGCTACTTGGCTCATTACGGGAGATTGATGAGATTGATCTTGTGCTGATTGTGTAGCTAATTATTGTCCTGAGTGTAACTGAACTTATGTCTATCTGAATGCGACAGGCGTCTCTCCCATTACTCACAGTTTCCCTAGAGTATGTTGCTTCATCTGTCAGCCTTGTTTAAACTCAGTAGTTTTGGGTCTGTGTGTGCGCGTGTATGCGTGCATGCGTGTGTTTGTGAGGGGGTGAGAGTGAGAGAGAGAGAGAGAGAGAGAGAGAGAGAGAGAGAGTTAATTTACAGATATGATGGGCCACTCTGTTGTTGACATTAGATTGAGTCTATTTTGGGTAAATAATCAACAAGGCCTGGTTACATAAATACGGGATGCCATATATATTTTCACTCACGTGCACTTTGACTGCAGCCTGACCGCCCGACTATTGCTCTCAGCTGAATTTTCCCTGAAATTAAAGAATCTCATTAGCGCTTGCACAGCGGGATGACTGACGTTGAAGTCCAGCGGGTGTTTTGTAATCGGAACAGTTGAACTGTAACCATGCTGATTGGTGAAAGGCTGTCCAATAGTTTCAAATGACTTGGGCAGTGCGTGCTGTGTTCTTATACTGTATAGTTCTGTAGTGCTGCGGCCCCTGCTCGCTGTGTACAGGAAGGTCACTCCGGTGTGAGCGAGCAGATTATCGAGCGTGGGTGGGTGTCGCCCCCGCGCCACTCGTCATGCAACACCTCCCATTCACCGGCAAGCATGCCCCCCCCTTCCCTCAGCCACCCCGTCGGGAGTTTGCAAGATATTTACGGAGCGTTTTCCATCACCGCTGGATGCCCCGGCGCTCTAAAGCTCAGAGCGCTGCCCCCGTCATGTCAAGGAGACGGGAAGGGTGGGAAAATAAAACAAAGCGCCAGATGTGTGTGTGTGTGGGGAAGGGTACCTGGGCCACCTGCCCTAGCCTGCCCGCCTGTTGCCATGGCACCCACCCTACCGCCCACCACGGTCCTGCAGCTGCACCGCTAGCCATTAGTCACACAGCGAGACAAGCTGGCACACACACACACACACACACACACACACACACGCACAATTCCTTCTCCGCCAATGAGCTCCTCAGATTCTAAAACTGCCGATGTCTCTCAGCCACTGCATAGATGCATCAGTTGTCATGGCAACGTATCTGACCCCCATCTCCCTTCCCAACAGTGAATCCTTGAGTGGATCCAGCTAATTGTCCTCCCTTTTCATAGGCCGATCGTTAATTACATGGACTCTCTTAGACCAGAACACTGGTCAACACCTTTTTTGAAATCTACAAAAAATAAATAAAATGACCAGCGTGATGTACAATTTTTGCCTTCATTGAATTCCTTGTCTGTGTAGTCTTCATACACATAATAACCAAATATCTTTCACATTTCCTTGGAGAGAAACAATTTCTAGATGGGGTTCCGACCGAATCATTGGAGTGCTTATTGCTTACATTTCTTAGGGAAATGAAGTCTGTGATCAAGTTATTGTGTAATGTTCAATCCAATATGCACCCTTGATTAATCATGAATAAAGATTAAAAGGGAGGGAATTTCACAAAGAGGACCCGTCCTTCTCCCAATCAAACACACATGCACCCACACACACATTCAGATCAGCAAGCCTGTTTTCTCCTCACGGTGATTATCCAGACCATAACTCACTCAGTGCTTTCATTTGCTCAGTAATTCACAGCTGCCTCGATGGGGCCTCTATAATTCACACACACACGCGCCCGCGCACGCACATACACACACACACACACTGATTATAATATAATATTATCTGTTGTTACTCTAGCTCACACACCTGCAGTCAGGTGAACCATGCCGTGATAGATGGCTGGTCGGGTGAGTGGCACATACTTTAATGCGCATTAGTCTATTGAACACTGATATCTAGGCCACAACACATATATTTGGGAAGATACAATATGCACTATATTCATCTGTTCACAAAATAGTTTTTAAATGACAGACATCCTGCTGTTGTTAAAGAAATATAAAAATGTTTACGTTTATTGTGGAACTACAATAATCAAATCAAATCAAATCAAATGTATTTATAAAGCGCTTTCAAACAACAGAAGTGGTCACAAAGTGCTGTACAATAAAATCAATAAATAAAATAGACAGCTCATACTATAAAAACATAAAATGCAATTAACAAGCACAGAGCCCAAATAAA
>JAODTR010000017.1:1153119-1171738 GCA_025399935.1 Amblyopsis rosae
ATGGGTAGCCAGTGCAGTGAGGCCAAGACAGGTGAAATGTGCTCATATTTTCGTGTTCCAGTTAAAAGACGTGCAGCTGCGTTTTGCACCAACTGGAGCCGAGCAATAGAGGACCCACTGACCCCCACATGAAGTGCATTACAGTACAGTATAATAATAACATATTGTTGGTTTAAAATATGTAATAATCATACAGTAGTGTAACACTTTTGAATACAGCTGTATTAATATTACCTTATTGGTAGCAAAACACTATGTATTTTTCTATTATAAGTTGACGCAATATGATCTTTGTGATTCCCACTTTCTATTCTGTTAAAAGGACCATATTACTTATAGAGTTGTGTGAATGTAATGTAGTGTAGTTATTCATTCATGCAAAACTGAATAACAGCGATATTAGCATAGCTCATTGATGAAATCCATTGATTTGCAATGTATTCCTGGGGTGTTTTATCCCAACATAACAGATAATTGCATAGTAACAGCTAGGAATCCAAAGCGTAACATTGTTACTTATTAAAGCTGTCATGGAGGAGTTAAAATTCTCTGTCACAATGCAACATGTCCAGTTATCAGACATATTTCCAAGAAAGTGAGCCAAGTAGCCTACTTGAATTACTCTGCGCAGAACAGTGTGCATCGTTACATCAACCCCCCAGGAACAACAATTCCACTCCATTCCGCCCACAGAATGGCAGGGTGGAATTAAGTTGCAAGATTCCACTGGAAAAATGGCTTTTGGTTAAAATCAATATCTACATGTCAAATGTGCACTGCCAAACAAGGCACACCCCGCAGAAAAGGAGGGTTTGATATTCAGTGGCTTATTAACATTAAACAGGCACTCAAACCTGCACGGGGCTGTTTTATACTTCAGGGTTGAGAAGGGTTTAAGACCTAAAAACATGTACATGTCATTGAGTCCTCAGGGAACTGTGTCAACATGTGGAGTCAGTGCATGATATTTCAGATTTAAATGTATTTAATTAATTACAGCATGAGGTGAAAGTTTGCAGTGGTAGCGGCACTCTCATGGAGCTTTCATTTCTTGTTTTAACAATACTAGTAACAAGTAATCATCACTAGATTATTGATTTATGTTGCAATCACTATACTGTAATGGTAGGCCCATGAATGCTCATGCTCTGGCTCTTATGTTGACTCTGGTTTAATCAAAGCTATGTTAATGTGAAGAACCATTCACAGTAGTGTAATTGTCTTGTAGTGTTTGACATACATACAGTCTTCCCTGTTATACCAAGGAACATGTGACTGCAATATTCATTTTATTGACTATTTTCTAGAGTTTCATACATATTCTCCCCTGAGAGCTGTCGTTCTCCTTTATTTTCATTCTATTTCTCTCCATCTCAGTTATTGAATCAATAAACAGGCTTTATTAAAATGGCATCAAACTGCTTTGGTCTGATTTGATCCATGGAAGCAATGGGAGCTTTTGACTGAAGTGATTTCATGTCATCCAAGTCTTTCTCAGGGCTTCATTCAGCCAATCTTTTATCTTTTCCCCCACGTTCATTCACTTTTAAGTGTGATTTCTGTAGAGCTTTCTCATGATTTCTAGTCTCAAATGTGACAGTTGGTTACTCTGATTTAAGAGTTTTGTTCATGTCTGCAGCTGTTTCAAGCATTTTGACAATTAAATATTCTTTGTGAACTACAGTATGTCCACCACATTCCGGTTATGAGATGCTACCACAGCTTAATATAGCCTCGTCTCACCCAAATGTTAAAAATGCAATGGTTCTCATACCATTTTTCTCCTTTATTCATAGATTATGCATCTGGAACATGAATGATTTTTGTGCAATTTCTAAATTATTAACAGGTACAGGTTTAGTACAGCCCCACAGCCCATTCATGTAAAATATTTATAGTTCTGAGCGGATGACGCTGGGTGTTGTGTGAATACCTTTGGTTCAAGTGAAAAGATTCATTGCTTTCTAAATTATCATAATTCTACAGATAATACAGCTTTATAAAGCGCTATAATACGTGGAAGAAATGTATTTCCTGTAAATATACTAATGAATTTGTACTTTGCAGAATTGAAGCAATTTGGGTGGTGTTCACATTCTACATTTGTAGACCATGACGTTTGTAATGTTCATATGTAACGTAGCAAGGATGTCAGACATGAACAAATAAAAAGCAACAAATAAACAAGGTTACTTTTATTCATCTTCATTCCTATCAAGAATGTCAGTGCAGGAGCCATATTGCCAAGTTTTTCTTAGGTTTCATGATTTCACATATATTTCTCTCTCTCTTACCTTTCTCTCTCTCTCTTTCTCCTCTCTCTCTCCTCTCTTCCTCTCTCAAATAACACCTTTTATCCTGCTCTTTTCCATTCTCATTTGCATCCTGCACTGCCCTCGTGTTAACGTCTTTCAAATCAATAGAACACAATGACAGAGTGAACCTATCTGTCAGGCCCGATGGAGGAAGTTAAAAAAGGGCAGCAACCCCTGAATTCACCACACCACTCCACTAATTGCCTCTAATCACAAGACGCCTGCAATGGAATACAAATTAGCGTCATGTTCTTCAGCCATACTGTAAATCTTACAAAGTAACATCCTGACGTGATGGTGATATCATTACAGGAAGAAATGTGAGATGATTTTAAATATAACTTCACATTAGCTAATTGCTGACTATGCTTACAACCTCGCCCCTAAATGTATGCCACCTGTATCAAGGAATTGTTAATCATTACAGGACAAGGGGCTGATTTGTCATTTATTCTTGACCCACAGGGGGAATATTTGAGTCCATAGAGAGTGGACCCTCCGGAGCAGAGGAACTAGCATTTAAATTTGCCTTGAACACAATCAACAGGAACCGCACTCTGCTTCCCAACACCACTCTCACCTATGACATCCAGAGAATAAACATCTTTGACAGTTTTGAGGCCTCCAGGAAAGGTGAGTCGGAAAGCATTGTACATAAGCTGCATCACTGACCTCTGCACCAGTGTATTCCCAGCCAATCTAATCTAATATACACTAATATGTGCTGATGCAGTATTTGGTCAAGCTCTTTGTTTCACTTGGGGTTGGGAAGATAAAATGTAAGTAATTTCAATGATTACATTTTTTAAGACATATCAAGTCACATTTAAACTCAAGAATTGAATTGCAACAATGTTGAACATTTACCTGTGCTAGGATTACAGTATGCATGTTTGAGTATATTCATGGTTACATGTGTTGCATCATGTAATATACTGTATATAATATAGAGTGCCATATTGAAAGTAGTAAGATAAGCCAAGTTGCTATAAGTGGAGATGTTAAGTTGCACGCAGAGTATCTGGGCTTAGCCCATCTTCATTAAATGCTCACATTCTCTCTCCACCATACAGCATGTGACCAGCTCTCTCTGGGGGTGGCGGCTATCTTCGGCCCCTCCCACAGCTCCTCGGCCAATGCGGTCCAGTCCATCTGCAATGCTCTAGGGGTGCCCCACGTCCAGACCAGGTGGAAGCACCAGGTGTCGGACAACAGGGACTCGTACTATGTCAGCCTCTACCCTGACTTCTCCTCCCTGAGCAGGGCCATCCTGGACCTGGTGCACTTCTTCAAGTGGAGGACCGTCACCGTGGTCTACGACGACAGCACAGGTACAGGTAGATGTGACCCTTTTCTATTATTGCTGGGGGATGGAGTGGGGTGTTACGATGATCAATAATTAGATAAGACCAGACCAGACAAGATAAGATAATATAAGACCAGATAAGACAAGACAAGACAAGACAAGACAAGATAAGATAATATAAGACCAGATAAGATAAGATAAGATAAGATAAGACAAGACTAGATAAGATAAGATAAGATAATATAAGACAAGACAAGATAAGATAAGATAATATAAGACAAGATAAGTCCAAATAAGATAAGATAATATAAGACAAGACAACACCAGAGACGACAAGATAATATAAGACAAGACCAGACCAGAGAAGATAAGACCTGATAAGACCAGATAATATAAGACCAGACCAGACAAGATAAGATATGACTAGAAAAGACGAGACCAGATAAGACAAGACGAGACCAGATAAGACAAGACAAGACAATGCTAGACTAGACTAGACTAGACTAGACTAGACCAGACTAGAACAGACAAGATAAGATATGACCAGACCAGACTAGACCAGACTAGACCAGACTAGACCAGACAAGACCAGACCAGACAAGAAAAGATATGACCAGACAAGACCAGACCAGACAAGATAAGATATGACCAGACCAGACTAGACCAGAAAAGACCAAACCAGACAAGATAAGATATGACCAGACAAGATGAGACCAGATAAGACCAGACAAGACCAGACTAGACTAGACTAGACCAGACTAGACCAGACTAGACTAGACTAGACTAGACCAGACAAGACCAGACTAGACCAGACAAGACCAGACCAGACTATACCAGACCAGACTAGACCAGACTAGACTAGACAAGACCAGACAAGACAAGATAATAGAAGACCAGACCCGATAAGAGCCGATAAGACATTTAAACACAAAATGGTCAAACACCATGAAAGGTATTTGCTATTACTGCATTAATCATATCATGTATAATATCTAAACATTGTTGTGGGAAAAAAATACAATACATTCCCTACAACTCATTAATTAACATGTATAATGGCAATAGTGGTGTTTAGGCCATGTGGCCACTTTTGTGTGTGAAAAATAGATGAAGTGAACCAAAGCAAAAGAGAGACATGTCAGAGTTCAGCAAGTGTTTTGTAGGCTGTCAACTTAGCTCAGAAATCAATATCTTAGCGCTGCACCTCAGTTCTCCAGGTGCTGCCCACGTCAGTCTTCCCTGAGACCGAGGAACGGCATCAGGAAAAAGAGAACTACATTACACAGAATGACCCACTGTCTCTTCACATTAATGGTGGGGCTGACAGCAGCCATTAATAATAACAGACAAAGACACTTGTCCTCTCAGGGTTGCTATCACATTTGTCTGTGTGGCGTGTTGGCGCGTTCACAGTGCACAACTTTGTAGACACCCATGACGTGCATTTTACAGGAACACTGTTATCATCTTACCCTTAGTGCTGCTGTAAAGCGGAATGGCTCGAGAGAAAAGATAACAGTACACACATGCTCATCCACTATGTGTAATGTGGCATGAAGTGTTGCCATTTTAATGCTGAGTTAGTCACAAGGAATTAAACACATTTCACACAGTGGTGAAATGTTAGGTTTGAAAGTTTGTAATAACTCACTGCCATACTTGAAGAAATGATTCATGTATTTTAGCTGATGTTCTAAATTGTGTTCCTGCGTTCATCTTGATTGAGTCTTCTAAATGTGATTTCATTACACGGTTGTAATAAGGTTTGTCTCATAGAGATTAGTAATCTCTTATATAGCAGCATCTTACATACACACACACACACAATCAGATCAGAATCAGAAAACAAGATCAGGTTTACATTAAATATACTATATTAGTTTGCAAAATTAGGCAAGAATGGATGTTAAACTGTTTAAAATTATTTCTATATAAAAAAAAAAGATACATATACAGTACATACACATACACAGCAAATACACACATACATACACACAGTATAAATACATAATGCATACAGTATACACATACATATAGAACTCTCTAATTATATAATTAATGGACAGTGCATGCACAGCCCTCTGAATAAGATGTCTAAGTGGTAACATCTCGCTCCAGACGTCTCTCGTTGCAACAGGGCGGGTTTCACGCACGTTGACCTTGGCATACGGATTTTATTCATCTCGTTGACCTCTGTTAACGTCCATATCTCCAGTTCAACAGCTTAACGCTCTGATTCGCTGTCAACTGTTTCGATGCAATGCCAGAGTTGAGCTTCGAAAGTGACCCCTCACCTCGCTCTGTCACATAGTTTCGGGAGTGGGGGGTGGGGGGATATGCAGAACACCTTTGGGTTGTGCTTCTACAGAAACACAGCTGACAGCTGGTGTAAAAGAAAACACCCCCATCCTCACCTAACCTCACACACACACGCACACACACACACATGCAGACTTCTTTTGCTGTAATCACACAGCTTGATGCCCAAGGGCCCCGCTTGGCTGATTGGAGCCTATCTGACGGCTGGTGGGGAAAACTATTGGAGGGGATAAAATATTCACACACAGCCATTCGTTGATCCAGGGGAAAGTCAGAAGGCATTAGCCGGAGCCCGCCAACATCCAAACTGACAGTGTTTTCCAAAACGCTGAGCTCCCCTGCCGCAGAATCTTTCTACGGTGCCCCTCCTAATGCTCGGTCCTTGGAGCAGGGCTCTGTGGGGATTACCTGAAGAGAAGGTGTCAAGGTGGCAGAGATCCATCCCACAATGGTGCTTTAGATATGGAGGCCCTGCCTGTTCCCATTGTCCAGAAATCCCTCTGGATGACCCAGTAACAACCGCACCCTCTCACAGTAAGACCATTAAGCTGCTCAAACAGTGCTTCTTTGTAGAAATGAAAACATTATTCAAATACATTTAAATTAATGAGAAAATCTCAAATAGGCTGAGCCGTCTTTAACAGGTGCTGCGAGAATAAATAAATAAAAAAAATATCTCTCTCCATCCATTCTCCTTCAACCTACCCACTTATGATCCATTTTTGTGCCCATGACAAGTAATCATTTCTTCCATCAATCCAGCCTCTTTCATCCGTGGACTCTGAAGTTCTCCGCGGAGGGAGAAACTCATTGTAATCTCATCACAGCATCTCCTGGAGAGCTTTCAACCTTAGCGTAGGGGAGAGAAATGAAAGGTGAAGATTGTAGCTCAATATGCGACAGATGAGCTGACCTCCCAAGGGGGGAATACTAGCCAGGCAAACAGAGGCTTTCTCATCAGAACACATCTGAAGTGTGTGTGAGTGTGTGTGTGTGTGTGTGTGTGTGAGAGAGAGAGAGAGAGAGAGAGAGAGAGAGAGAGAGAGAGAGAGAGAGAGAGAGAGAGAGAGAGAGAGAGAGAGTCAGTGAAGGAGTGAGAGACATGATTAACCCTGGCTTTATATCACACCAAAATGGAACCTATTCCCCACTAATGTATGATATAGTAAAGTCTGCAGTGAAACAACAAATGTGGAGAGCAAACATTATTTATTTTGTTTTGCATTGTTTGGATTTCTTTCCCACTGTAAATTGTTGCTTTGGTGTTAAAATCCTGTGTGGTACTTTTGTGTTATGTGAGTTATGATTAGCACAACAATAATATATGGACTAAGCTATACATACAAAATCTGATTGTTCAAAAACTAATACCTCATGTTAGTCCTTGTGTATTACTATGTTCTAAGGCGTTCTTCCCTGTGTGCAGGTCTCATTCGACTGCAGGAGCTGATTAAAGCCCCGTCACGATACAACATTCGGTTAAAGATTCGTCAGCTACCCGCAGAGAGCAAAGACGCCAAGCCGCTTCTGAAGGAAATGAAGAAAGCAAAAGAGTTTCATGTGATCTTTGATTGTGGCCATGAGATGGCCGCATGGATACTCAAACAGGTTTGAAAATATAAATACCAGGTACCAGGTCTAGATATATTCACCTTCAGTTAATCCACACTGTTTGGGTGGAGTGGATTCCATCTTCCTCAATCAATAAATACTGTATAAAAAGCACTACAAGGCATACAGTAGATGTTAGGCAAAAAAAAAAAAGTATCACGATGAAAGCACAGTAAAATGAAACATATCAGTAAACCCTATATGTATGCTTATTTTATGTAGACTTAAAGTATTACTTATATGGAATATGGAAGTACTCAATACCTACAGTAGCCCATGTATTGTGCATTTATGCTGTAAATCTTATTACTTTCTCTTTATTACTCCCATTTTAAGTGACAAGCATCTGATTCAGATACCTAATGTCTTCCAAATGCATCTTTTATCTCTTTATAGAATCATAGATCTCTATCTGACTAGCCAGAATGGATGCTTCCCATTGGACAATAAGAAGTCTAATTTTGCTCACAGCCATGCTAAATTAATTTAACAAGGAGCACATTATTTATGAGAACTGTGGGTGACCTTATTGGACTTCAAATAATGATACATTACGCCTTCTAAATATTCATTCGAGATATTTAGGATCTAATAAGCATAGCATTTTCTTATGCTTTATAGTACCATTTGTGTATGGTGGGAGCAAGCAGGTTGAGAAAAAGACAATATTCTAATGGGGTGACTATTATTTATTCTAAGAATAATGTCTGTAAAGTATGTGGATATATACAATACTGTATACTGTATATCTATAGTATACTGCAGTATCATTATGCAAGGGTAATAAGCTCTCTTAAAAGACCTGCACCTTATTACCACTGTCAGCTTCATACTATGCCCCCATTCGTGTTAGTCTATGCATGTACTATTTACCAAGGGTCTCTGTACTTTCACTCAAGTACAACACTTCAGCTTTAGAACCCCTGAATTCCCTCCCCAGTTCACTATTTATGTTCTGGTGTGTGGATGTACTGGGAGCATAATACATCCAGACACATTCAGAGAAGTATTACTGTAGCCTAGATGAAACCATCCAGAGATGCCAAGCTCCTGTATGACAATTTACATATAACTATCAACTGATAACCGTAGGGTAACCACTATCCACTATCCAGCTGGCTATCTAAAGTGAAGCACAGTGTAGAGGTGAAGCTTGTAATATCAGGATGGTTTTAACCCAGAGTAAATAATAGCTGTGTGTGTGTAATATATTCACACAAATATGTCACATTGCAGTGTCATGTGTTAATGTGAACATTTTTGTCTGCTGCCTTCCTGGCCAAAAGAGATGCGCTTGTCACTTGCAGTTAAACATAGAGGAAATAACTAAAAAGAAATCCATAGCTCCTTAAGCAATATGTCTTTATGTGGGATCTCTTTTTAGAGAGGGCTTTTTGAGTTATCACTTCAGTGTAACCACTCTCTCTTCTGGCTTCTGGATGCAGGCTCTGGCCATGGGGATGATGACAGAATACTACCATTATATTTTTACAACCCTGGTGAGTACTGGCGTACTCCCTGCATTAGATTTAACATTGTTTGATTGTTGGCAATATGCTTAGATATACCGATTGGTAATTTATGGTATTTTGTATTTTTAAATAGAGCAGGTCAACATCATCCTCAACTGTTTGATAATATACTGTAGATCTGCGAGAATCCAATATACCTGTATAAGAAATATAGTATTAGTCTAATAAATACAGCTAGATTTTAAATCCAACAGCAGATTTTTTAGAATATTGACTAGACGGAGATGGATCATAAGCAAACATTTTGTAATATCTCCATAAAAATGAAATCCATATCAGACATTTTCTTGTTTCACAGTATCAGCTAAGCTAGCTAGCCAACTTGGTATTTCCTGTCTGTATCCCGGACAATCATTATTAACCCAATTGGTTGTCCAGATAGCTAAGCATAGATCACAAGAAATGAAAATCAGTTCAATGTCTTTTATTCTGATCCCGGCAGCGACTGATGTTCTACAGTGATCTTTTGATCTACTGTAGTACTTTGGATGAAAGGCAACACGTCTTTCCTGTACAGGACAGAAGACGAATAGCTCAGATAATAGGTCTGAGCAAATAAGGCTCATCATCTCATTTGGTTCATTATAATACGAACACGCAAATAACATATTGTGCTTTTTTTGGAGCACAAAAGATAAGGGTAATGGGGTACGGTTGGAAAAAGCCTATAGGCCTACCCATAATATTGGTTATATAGCTAATGTGTATAACCAATATTTTGGATCTAGGCATTTTTCAGCATATTTGATGGTTGAGGGAAGCATTTTATTTTTGAGAGGAAGGAAAATATTGGTTTGGAAACCTGTTGCCTCCGCTAACACTAACGCCGTTGTTTGGCAAAGAGCTGGCCACGGTACTAGCCAAAACGCTAGCCAGCGCTAGCTGCTGTATACTGGTAGCGAGCCACCTTTCCTTCAGCGTGCAACGGTACATGTTGATCACGGCGTCCCCCTTCTTGGTTCTCTCCTGCTGCTCCTCGCCTGGGTAATGGAGTTCCAGAGACATCTGCCTGGTCAAAAGCCAGTTGTGCTGTAGGCAGCCAGGGCTGGTGTCCTTTCGCTTCCACATGATAGATTGCAGTCCAGCAGAATGCCTTCCTGTAACCTTGAAAGTGTTTGCTTAATCAAGGCCACTGCCTCAGCACGAGATACTGTAACTCCTGAAATACCTTTACACTTTTACTCCTCGCTAAATCTGGCCTTCAAACGCTACTTTAATTTATTACAGGTGAGAGCAGGTGTGAAGAAAGCAGGCTCCGACCTACTGCATGTGGGGCAATTAATTATCTCCACTTATCTCACACACTCATACAGTACACTACGAAAAACAAAAAACTGCTTTATTATTAAATTAAATAAATATTAAAGGGACACTCGAAGCCCACACCTCACATTTCTATGTGACTAAAAAATGTTAGTGCCTTTTGGGAGGAGAAGGATGCATGCTTTTCTTGGTGTAGAACTGATATTTTGGACTGTTTCAACCACCACCAATTGCAATTCCGGAAAGGAATCCATGAATTTATCTTTAATAATTGTAAATGCTTTGATTCTAGGACCTTTTTGCCCTCGATATGGAACCGTATCGCTATAGTGGAGTTAACATGACGGGGTTCCGGATCCTCAACACAGAGAACTCTCAGGTGACGTCCATTATCGAGAAGTGGTCAATGGAACGGCTACAAGCTCCGCCCAAGCCAGACTCAGGTCTACTGGATGGCTTCATGACGGTATGCCTCACATGCTTTATAACGTTATCAGTATGACGTTATGCTGTTATGCTGCACCTGCAAAAAATATGTTTATGGTGTTACTGCACTGCATGTCTCAATGACCAAATCAATTGGAAGCCATATGTTATGTGACAGCATCCGTGGATGGTTTGTGCCAAAAGGCATTTTTGCTAAGTGTGTGTATAGAAAAGACCTTCATAAAGATAGATAACTGTAGTAACTAAATCAATGCTTTGAAATACGGTATAGTTTAGTTGCCAATTGCAGGCGTACCTTAGGCCTTTAGGCATTCTAATCCAAATGAAGGGACCCTGACTGAGAGCGTGTATGAGTTGCATGGCATCCCTCTGCATGTAGCTTAAGGGTTGTAGCTCCTGGGTCTAAATGCTCCGTAATGAGCTGGCGTGAATAGTAATGGCCGCTTATCTGCCCTCCTGCCTTTCATGAGTCTCCTCTGGGAGCAGAGCCAAAATATTACAATCTGTCATTGCGCACGCAGAGAAAGAGAGAGCAAATTGAATGGAAATTATAGCCGTGGATTTTTTTAGGATGACGTCCAAAAACCATGCGACGAGGTGATTTGAAAGTGAGAAAAAAAAAAAAAAAAAAAAAAAACACTGGCACTCTGCGTGGTTATTCAAGGTCCTTCTGTAGATCTATAGCCAGCCAATTTAACAGCCCTCCAACTGCAACAAAGGCTGTCCACATCTCTCTCCTATCCCCTGCTTGAATTTCAACTGTGTGTAATGAGAGAAGTGGTGTTGCATAAAAGAGTTGGTCGACAAGGCTTTGAGTTGCACATGTACTTTAACAAACGCAGTGTGGCACCCTTATTAGTGAGTCGAACCACTACCTTAAATCCACTTTTAAACATGAGCGGAGAAAGAAACAACTATATTTAATTAGGGTATTCAAAATATAATTAAATATTTACCTAAATGCAGCCTGCAAGTGTGCTCTGGTAACAGGTTTACCCATTACTGTACTGAAGAAATTGTTAATTTACCCTCCAGCAAAACTATGTTTATTTTTACACTTTCATTTATTATATTATGCATAAACACATGCAAAGCATTTATACAATCAAAAATATTAATGAAAAGGATAAAGAGGTCTTAAACATTGCTTGATGATTATTTGTCTCTGCCGGTGGTGGATGTTGATCTGATTAATTAGCATTGCATACATTTTAGTAGTCTGTATTATAGTATTGATATATAGAATTACATCCATTGTCTAAAAGTAAAATATAATGTCCAAATTGCTCCTGCAAACTTGACAAAGAATTAGCATGCTCTATTTATAAGGCCCGTCAATGATTGATATAATTACTGCAGATCAAAGGATTTTAATAATAGCACAAGGCCCATTGTGAAATATCACCATCATTTTATTTACCGAGTTAATATCTGTATTGAGCGTCAGAATGCTATCTTTAAAGGGGATCATTCAATTAGAATACACACTCACGCACACACACACACAATCTTAGCCTCGCTCATAGTCAATTAGCCCTGGGCTTGTTTGTGCCAGTCAATGGTGGTTGCTACGACAACACCAACCCTGTGTCACCTTGTGGTGTCATAAGGGATTGATTGATAGATGAAGTTAGAAAAGGGGTGGGGGGTGGTGACCTGTGTGATAAGGCGAAGGGTGAACAGGAGGAAGGGTGAGCAGACACATGTGTAGGCTGTGTGTGTATATGTGTGTTTGTGTCCTTGAGTATGTGTGTGTGTGTGTGTGTTTGTGTGTGTGTCTGTGTGTACATGTGTGTGCGCGTGTGCATGTTATGTTGAGGCAACATGCAGCGCTTCACGCCGCTATAGCAGCCATGCATTAAGGCAGCCCGGTGCATAATCACAGTGACACTAGAACCCCCAGGTGAGCCAGAGCACTGTGTTGGCCGGGGAGCGCTGCATAATGAGGCGCTGGTCGCTAGGCCCACAGAGAGCATGCACACTGCCACCTCTTCCACTCACACTCACTCACGTATACCTCTGACATGAGCGTGGATGATACAGTTGGCTTGACTGCGTGCGTATGCAGTTACTGCATTTGTGCCTATATCTCCAGGGTAATTGCCAGCAAACGACCATTTCAAGCTGGCAAGGCGTAAATGTTGCCATCTCCTTCTTTCATATGCTGATGTCCTATGTGCATTTAATCATTAGCGGTTCACACATATAAGATAACTATCTTCCCACTAACTGCCACCCCTCTCCTCTTTTCTACTTGGAATGGCTTCATTATAGTCAGTTAATTAGTTGTAGAATAACAATTCGGTGGGGTGGAGGAGAGCACTCTGCCTTCTATTTTTGTGATTTCATTTATATATTAATGTTACATGCTTGACCGTTTCATTTGTGGTTTTCAAAGCTGCCATTATGAGTTATCATGTTAATCAAACACCACATAAAAGATCTTGCTCAGAAGAGATGCACAATATGTAAAACAATGAGCTTTGGATGAGGTGCTGGTTGATAAGCCGATGGATAGCTACCAACCTTCAACAAAAAATGAGCTACATTATTTAGTGGTTTGGCTTCATTACGAGATGACTTCACATTAATACCTACTCACTCTGCTAAGTACGTACTTCTGCGTTGTATTCATTATTCAGAACCGGAGGTTCATGGCTTCCTTTGTTGTTCAATAATATCAATATATGTATTTACTGTATGTAGCCTCACAATGACAAACTTCCCACAAATTCACTCTACAATACTGATGGCAGTTTTCATACAATTAAGAAAGCGCTGTGCTATTTCCGTCCCAGCATACAATATCTATCTTCTTGAGACCATAGTGATCTTGCCACTACCACATTAAGTTTCACTTAGCTAATCAGTCTGGATACGCTCAATAAAAACTAATTTGTGATAGAGGTGGTGCCAGTAGGTGTCAATTAAAGTTATTAGCGGGCGATTGGACCACCTTCAACTAATCAGAACAACAAATGTGACAAGATTTTACAACAGAGGCACTTTTTATGCTGTCATCATCAACTGATCTAATCAACTAGATGCTGATTGACCGAGTTATTGTCTGACCAGACAAATATTGTGGTTACACTGCAGTAGTGTATAACCTCAGCCATTTATAAACATGACTAACTGTATGAATGTTAAGAAGGCTTTGTGTAAAGAAAAGCATGTTCAGCAAATTTTGCCCCGGTTAAATAATGGTAAAACAATAATGCTTTTTTGTAGCACAGAACTGTTCTTCCTCCAAAGCTGTCGAGTCACAAAAACACAATGTTTCAGAGCAGAGCACACAGTGAACGCTTGTAGATGGTAATACACAGATGGCGTGATAGAGAGATAGAGAGAGAGAGAGAGAGAGAGAGAGAGAGAGAGAGAGAGAGAGAGAGAGAGAGAGAGAGAGAGAGAGAGAGAGAGAGGGAGTAAAGTGCAATTCGGGAGAGCCAGCCAGCACCTCTCTGCATTAGCAAGCACAGCTGGTATGGTGGTAGGAATCTAAACACCCACACAGTGAATATGGAGGGCACAAGGTTCTGTGGCAGATACATTCTGGATGTGGGCATCTGGCTGTAGAACGAATGTGTGTGTGTGTGTGTGCGTGTGTGTGTGTGTGTGTGTGTGTTTTGTGCAAGGGGATTGTTGCACCTGGGGATTCACAAAGCATGCAACACAGGGAATTTTCCCCAGGTTTATCAGAGGACCTGTCTCTGGTTAAGTCTACTTGTGGATACCATAATATTACTTACCCAATGTTATATTTCCTTAAAATTGGTATTAAAGGTATAGTCAGCTTTTGCAAGCTAAATAATAATAATAATAATAATAATACATTTTATTTGACGCCTTTCAAAACACTCAAGGACATCTTACATTGTATATACACATATATAAAGTATATATATATGTATACAAATACATTTGCAGGAGCATGAAACATCTGCAGGAGCACACATTTCTGAAACATAGGATACACATAAAATAAAAATAAGTGTGGAATAAAATTAAGGTGAAATAATAAACGTGTTCTTGTTTTGGGGAGGGCGGGGAGATCAAATAGCGGTGAGTGGGAAAAAGGATTGAGCCCACCTAATCAGTAATCTACATTGGGAGACTTATCTATCCTAGCAAAAGTACATAATAACAACAATTAAATTAAACATTAAACATTAAATGTCAGATGGTTTTGAATGTATGTAGGCCTATAGCCAAGTTTCAACAGTCAGACTCAGTGTAGAGGTCGGTATACAGTCGTTGGATCAGACAGCAAATCGCCATGCTTAGTCACCGACAAAGATGTAGCCTAGTCCATGTCCAGGCAGACCGAACACACAGTCCCGACCTCACCGCTCCACCGCTGTCAAAACATGGTGTCAAACCATGTGGTAGGGTACCGTAGCCCATTAGCTAGGTAGCTAGCCAGGAGCCTGTCCCGCGCAACTCCACAAACCAATGGCAGTTGGAGAAACAAAAAACATGTGTAAATGAAAGCGAATTTTTTATCAAATTCAACAAATATCTCCTTTCATTTAGCTATCTTACCTATCTCTGTGCATGTTGAAAATGTAATAAGATTATTCTACACAGCCCTGGTTCCGTAAATATGAACATAAAGAAAGCGGTGAACACCGCTCATATCAACAAAGCCGAAGCACTATACTTTGCTTCACAATGTATTTCGACGTGTGAGGCGCTGCCATGGACGACCGCGGAGTGATAGTGTTTTGATTTGAGCTATAAAGTTAGCAAGAATGACTGACCCTGCCATTATTTACACAATTATTAATAAAAACTAAAACATCGTCCTACTTTCCCACTATTTATCTATAGGTGATTATTTATGCAAGGAGTTGCCTACAGAATAATGCTGCAAACACTACATAAATGTGCTATGAAACGTCCATTTGTTAACAATTGTCAGGTGTTATACAGAATTCATAAATTAAGCATACTGTAAATTAAACGATTATAGGCAGTTATCCATAGTAACCTATGTATGTCTTAATTTAAGAAACAAAGTCTTAATTCATCATTTCATAGTGTTTATTATAAAGTACTATAATATAAACACCTACATTAGGTGAAGTATTTTCAGTCAGCTGAGAGTTAATTTCGTTATTTGGACGTTATTAATAGCTTTGTGTGTATAAAGTGCTTCCTGTCATTTTGTGCAAATCTCCAGCCATTTACCACATGCTCACAGTAAAATATGTTTGAGCTAGAAACATTTCTTTCCTCAGATGTCATGGCAACATGCTCACTATTTCTTTGACTACCACCAGCCCGCCTACTCCTCAATATACCGAATCACACATTCTTTATTTCTTTATTTTCTTTCCTATATAACCTACCTGACAGACAGGGCTAACTAGATGATCTCCCCTCCGGGGGTTGTTGCGTCCATGCGTGTGATCTCTCCCCTTCGGCTGGCAGAGCTGGCAGAGGGAAGCCTTTTAAAGACAAGGGCTGTGGAGAGCAGACACTCGTTGCCCTGTGCGGGGCACCACCAGCTGGGCTTGGCACAGAGTCAACAATATTAGCACCTCCAGTTCACAGAAGCCTTCTGTGGGCTCCAGAGGACACAGGGGGGAGGTGACAAATAGCAGCACTGCTAGTGAGACCATGCCCCGCCCATCCTCTTCACTGGAGGAAATCCAACAAGTGAAATGTAAGGGATTAATCTGTAAAGGTTGTGAGCGGGATTATGAATCACTTTTTTTCTTTCAATCTCATTTATTTTTGGATTGTGTTGTTTAATTATATTTCAATGTGATGTACTGTAAGAAAGAGCTCGAAAACAGCAACCTAGCACAATATACATCAATGAAAAAGAACAAATACTGTTACAAAGATCACCGTATCGCTAATAGAACGTAACTACAGCAATAGCGCTAAAGCCCCGGACACGCTGCAAGTGATCCGCTCGTCGGAGTTGTATTTAAAATTGGTCGCTTGTTTACATTCCAGGCATTGGTTGCCTAGGTATGTCTGTCAGTCAACGATAGCCTTAGCTCCCACTGGTTGTTGCCTCAAATACGTCACCTGAAATTAAGATTAGTTTAGCTCGGTACCCGCCCACTTTGTGTCGCTGACAGTTATTTCGCCTGTCTTCGCTTCAAGGCGCTGAATCACATTGACTTTCAATTGTCTCTCATCGCTACATCGCGCACACACACACAAATACCCACACACCAGATATTCCTTTATTCCTGGTGACGCAGCCATAGGTGTGTGTTGCAGGAGCCTGCAGATATTATTACACGGCTCTATTAAAAGAGCTGCAATCAGCAGGTCCAGCCGTCATCACATCCCTATCACGCAATGAGCCCCCGGAGGACACTGGAGATAGCAAGAGCAGTCTGTGTCACGGTTACGTTTGTGGGGGCAGGACTATTGCCTGGCCTCGGGGTCTTCCAGCAATGACATACAGTCCCCTTGGAGCCTGCCACAGAAAAGCCAGGGATATAGCTATATGTACGCACACACACAGAGGGAGAGAAACAAGATGCAAGCATGTGCTTGGTGCAGACAGACAAATCGGGGCTGGAGCCAAACAAACCCACAAACTGCCCACTGCATATTGTAGCAGAGACTCAGATCTAATTATACTTGCCTGCGTTGTTTACAGTATGAATTAAGACTGGCTTTCCTCCCTGCTGTTTCCTCTCTCTCTCTCTCTCTCTCTCTCTCTCTCTCTCGCTCTCTCCCTCCCTCTCCAAATGGTATAGGAGAACAATAAGTACTGCTAGCTGTCAAATACTATTCTCTCTCTCGAACCCGCCTATCTGTAACTACAGCACTGCTCCAGCTGCAGCTCAAGAACAAGCTTGACTAACTCGCCCTCTAACCACAACCGCTGCCTTATTCGAAGGAGTCAATGCCACTGTGCAATAGCGCAGTCTTAGAAAGTTTGCTTACAATTAGCATTCCAATGTTGAGTAGCCTGCTGTGCTGAAGCCTTCTACCCTGGCTAGCTAATCCTGGCTGGAGGCTGATTATATATTGGGGTAAGGCCACCATGTTAAACACCTGCTTAATCAGACACAGGCATTGGCAGTGCCGTGCTAATTAGTTTGGCCTTGGACATGGGGCTTGCTGCCAATAGCATGCTGTGGCCTGGAGGACAGGGTCTACAGGGACGCCATCTCTCCGGAACATTCATAACCTCGTTGGCCAGACTGTATTAATCTACCACATTATGTTGTGCTGAGCTGGCCCCTCAAACCCCCCAACTTCTCCAATGTGCTGAGTACCTGTGAAGAAATAGAAATACCTGAGTCATGGATGATTAGGCTTGGATAGGACAGACCATACTGGGAGTTATTTCTCTCTGATGTTGCAAATAATCATTACATTTAATCTTGTTTAAATGGATATCTGTAATGGTAGGTTAATCACAGGTAGAGTTCATAACAATAATTATGGGTCTGTAGATATAACAGATCAAAACAACCATGGTGGTTCACCGGCATGCCTACAATAACAGCTCTGAGAAAGACTCCAAACAAAGGATATGTTTACACCTTAGTTTAAGCACAATGTGAACATCAGTCCCACCTAAGTGTCTTTTACAGTAACACGGGTTCCTCTCTTCTGAACACAGAGATCCTCATAGTAGCTCTTTATCCTTTTTGGAATCTGCATCGAAACCCGTGGCCACACCATCTCTGTGAATCCTCCACCGCCGAACTGTTCCCCATACTCGTACAGTACGCAACGACTCTTTTCAATGGAAAGGTGTGTGTGTGTGTGTGGGGGGGGACGGGGGGGTCGTATTAAGGCCATGGAGGAGCCTGAATGAGCTTCTCAGAGTTTCAAAGCACGAG
>JAODTR010000017.1:1171748-1176748 GCA_025399935.1 Amblyopsis rosae
TGTGTGTGTGGGGGGCGGGGGGGGGGGACGGCTCATTTCACTCGTCATGTGGAAACCCAATGTGAGCGAGGGATTAAACTGACTCAAAAGAAAAGGAGAAAAGCCACCACCCCAGCCCTACACTGCGGATTATGCTCACGCAGAATAGTGGAACACTGTGGCGGGAAACGGGGGGAGAGAGATATAGAGGGTGAAGGGGACGATATGCAATTACCGGGGGAGGGGGGGGGGGAGAAAGAGAGAGAGGGATTGTTTCTGTCACCCGAGGGCTTCTTCCCGCCAAAGCATTGTGACACAGCCAATGGGAGCCATCTCTTGCCTGCTCTGCTTTATCTGTTCACAAGCCTGAAACAGCTGTACCAGCCCCCATAAATCACATACACAACATTTCAGTATTCCAGGGAAAAAAAAATCTCAAGATCATCATTGGCTCCCTGTAATTAAGGAGCTTCAGTTCTAGTTACGTTTTTGAAGCCTTTACACCCTGTATTATTGTGTTAAATTTGGATTGTATTGAGATAGAGATAATATATGTTATACTGAGGTGTGTTCAGAATTGGCGACTAGTGGCGAACGTTCGTGGCGAACATGTTTGCTTTGAACTTGAATTTTAAGGATTTGTGGAAACATTACAACATGTTTTGATTTAAACTGTCACCCTTCGTCCAACTTCAATGTGTGTTTGCCGAGAACTACTGTACCTCCTCAAACGTTTACTTTTCTTCGTTCGTGAAAAACACAAAGAAAACGGAAACATTTTCAAATATGTTTGCAAATGTTCGCAAATTCTGAACGCACCTCTGTATACAGTATATGCAGTACTGTATACCGTATATGATCATATTTTCTCTTCTTCTGTCTATTTGATGAGTTGTGGATGTGAAGGTGTATATGGCCATATACTCCTATCCAATATTGCCATGTGATTGGCGACTGAGCATGTGAGTTTTCTTTAATGAGGCAGACTGTGTCACCTGCATGGAAGAGAGGGTGGCAAGAGTGTTTATGCAGTAAAATTCTCCAGAGATAGTTTTGGTTTACTGTGTGTCTAAGTGTGTGCTCACTCGGAAATTGTAGTACACCAGGGAGGAATTTGTTTCATCTAATTGATTAGTACCTGTGTTATAGAAAAACAACAAACAATATTATAATGACATTACAAGCTATAATATCTGTCTGGCATTATGTGTGGATACTCAAAGCTGTGATTTTTTGTAAATCACGGGAACCTCCGTCAACAACCCAATCAACAACCAAAACACCCACCCCCCACGCTGCTCTTCCCCTTCCCCTGAAGACCCTAATAGCGCCATTAGAAAACATGTTGTGTATAGTTGCGTATGTTTGACAGTAAATATAGATTTGCTGGGCCAATAAGGGAAATGTCGCCCTAATTGGTGAGGATTCTTTTGGGTGAAAAATCTAAATCAGTTTATAGAGACAGAGGCAGATATTCTAAGAGAGCACTTCACTTACTGATAGCATACGGATGTATATGAAATTAGACTCAATGTAGCCCTACTGTATCCTGACTACAGTACAGCCCATAAGCAAACTATTTATCAATATCATCATTCAATAATGTTGTATTATACTGTACGTTTTAATGTAAAGCTGACTCATGCTGTTATTATGGCTTATTACTGCAAGTTTAATGTATAAATTCACATAATATTCTACATTATGTGATGTCTATGTTGGATTAAAGAGAGATTAACTACCACGCAAAATGCAATGTTATATTTAATTATATATTATCTACTAAAATATTCAGTATGTTCTAGAAGAAATATTCACTACTATCAAAGCTTCCCATCACCCAAAATGTTTAACATTTTTCATTACTCCCAACCTAATTTAAGTGTGCCACACAGTCCATATCTGTTCTGGCCATGTTATAACTTGTTTAAGGAAAAATACATTGAAGTAAAACATCCTACTGTTATTACTGTAGGTGAATGAACACATGACAGAAAATAGCTTTTTCTGACAAGCTAAAATGATTTGATCTCTCTCTACTGGTGACTCTGAAAACCATGCCTCGGAATAACCACAGTAACTGAAGCGTTTTCTCATTTATCAAAGATTCTCTCCGAAGTCACTTTCATCATCATCACATTTCTTTCAGCCACAAAGCACACAAGGCTCAGATCCTGACATAATTGTGGAAAAATGGAAAAGAACATGTGAGATGGCAGGTCTGCATTATCACAGGAGAGAATGAGAAAACCAATTTTAACGTGAAAGCTGGCGACACATTTTAATGAAAGGTATATGCATGCAGCGTATTTATGAAATCTTAACCCAATCGTGAGGCAAGACACGTAAACACGCACGCCTATGTAATTGACTAAAAAGGACAGTGAAATAAATAATATTAAACAATGTAGTTTTGTTAACACAGTAGCATTTAAGAAAACAAATACCTGTGAGTCAGTTTGTGTGAACACACTGACTAAAGCCATGTCTGTGTGGTTTATCCTGTAAATGTCTGCAGCCTAATTGTTCAGGGTGAATAACACAGCAGCCGTGATCTCATTAATCCTAATCAGATGTATATGATATGGATAAACAGTAGTGTGTCACATATGCACACACACGACTAGAACACTGTGTGTATGTGTGTGGGACAGGGCTGATGCAAGAGAGATGGCATGTTGTCTCAGTGAGCTATGTTATAAAATCGTGGACGCTGCTTAGAATACTGATATGGTTAAACAGGATATATTTAGACACAGTAAAGAGATAATAGAAATATAGCCATAGATACACATGTATAAACACACACGTGTGCATATACAAATGGCAGTTAGCTCACCAAGGCAGACACTTTTTGTGTCTGCCTTGAACAGACACAACAGAACAAAATTAGTTCTGTTGCTGCAATTGTGTGTGTGTGTGTGTGTGTGTGTATGCTGTTCTGTGGGCACTTGTTTGCGAGAGAACTAGGTTCATTATAGTCAACACTGGTACTGTTATTGAGGCATAACACAAGAGAATGAACCCTGTGCTGCACATACAGACTTTTCAGGGTAAGGTACTTTAGTTTGTTCTATGCATTTAACTCATCTGTCAAGGGAGCAGTGGGCAGCCACTGTGCAGAGCCCGGGAACCAACTCCAGATGGAAACCAGTGTCAATGATTACATGGCACTGACTGGAGAGTGAACCTAACATGTTTTATGATAGTGTCACGCAGACACAGGGAGAACACTCAAAGTCCACACAGAAAGGCCGGGGACGACCGGGTCTCGAACCCTTTTCGCTGTGAGGCCACAGTGCTATTCACTGGGCCACCATGTTGGCCAGCGGGGGGCTATGTCTTGTGTACAACCTCTCCCTCTCTGGACTGGTGGTCTGGACTGCTGCTAGACTGGTACTGGTCCCACTTGAAGCACTTAAAGTGTGACATTTGACTCCGCAATAAATATCACAATCTAGATTGCTTGGGAAATGGAATGGAATGTGCCAGAGCTGAGCTGTCATTTCATAATGTGTTTCTCCCACCTACCTTCACTTCATGTCAGATTCTTTTCATTTCCAATAAAAGAGAGATTTTTTTTTAAAAATTGACTTTAAGGTAAAAAAAGATGCAATGTTTTATTTTTACGAACCGTGGCATGGGTGAGGCGGGTAAATATAATTCAAACAGAGAGGATTGTGGGAGATGGAAAGTTTGACAACTGTACCCACATTTGTTGATTATTGCATGGTATTTTTTACTATCCAAACAGGAAGTTCAATAGTTGGGCATTTATTGCTGCCAGAGAAAACAAGGCTGTATGTAAAGTTAAACATAACATCCACATTCAATGCCCCTCCAGAAAACAAATACACACACACAAACAAACATGGCATTGCTCCCCTATACTACTGTATGCCCATAAAGCATTTATGTTCCACTTGCCAGTAGCGCCTATTGTACCATTACAATAAGAGTAATTTTAAATTGGACTGCCACATTAAGCTAATAAACGGTAACATCAAATATTTCAATTGGCGTCCTCCCTTCACCATGCCTGAATTTCTTCATATTTGGCTTATCTCTCTCTGTTCCCTGTTCCCGTCGATCAGATAGAGTACAAATGGGCTACTGTCCATTCATGAGGTAACCATGGGAGTTGATATGAAGCTAGAAGTGGTTTGCTGGTCTCCCGCAGTGTGCCTAGCCATGGTGCAGCACTGCCTTGCCACCTCACGCACATGTGCACACGCACACACACACTGCGCACAGACACCATACCAGCACACCAGGACACCGTTCTCTCATTCATTTTGACAGTCACCACTCCAGTGACAACCCTATTGGTTTGGAGACACTGCGGGCTAGTGTTAGCAGGCCGTTCTCCCACCTTCTCATACAGCTTGCTCATTCAGAACATGTCAAATAACATTCACTCACATTCTTCCATGCCGTTACTGTAAACCGACAAACCACAGACAGTGGATTGGAGAGGAGTTTTTCAAAAGGTACTATTGTGTTATAACACTACCTGCTGACAAAATGGCCGCCCTAGCTCACTGTTGTCCACAAACTGTCCACAAAATGGGGCCAGCTGTAGGGGGGAATGGTGGAGAACAACGTGAACTTGTGAGCACCAGAAGGGGAGGAGTAGAAAGGAGCGGGAGCCTTGTCAGAGATTCGGACACAAGGAGTGTGAGGAGGAGGATTTTTCTGGCCAGAGCTTTAACGTTTAGCAATGTCAGTGGGAACAGTGTTACCTTGGACTTTTTCAACCTGACTCATGGCTGATGCCTTATTGTGACATTTATAGAGCCAACCACTTGTATGCTAGGCTATAGTTTTGCTTGCTAAAGATGTTATCCTGAGTATGTCTGGCAGAAATAACCAGCATGCCATCTGTCCATCCATGGTGCTCTCTCTCTCTCTCTCTCTCTCTCTCTCTCTCTCTCTCTCTCTCTCTCTCTCTCGGGTGCAGGCATACCCCTCAGGAACCATTAGTCTCCACAGTGACAAGCCAGCCATACACCGAGAGACTC
>JAODTR010000017.1:1179248-1184349 GCA_025399935.1 Amblyopsis rosae
ACAGATGTTACTTTGTATATATAAATAAATAAATAAATATATATGTTTTGTTTATATGCCAGTTATTATTTCCTATATAATCAATAAATAGTGATGGTTTTGTATATGCTACGTATATGTTTCCCCATGAATGCTGAATCACGCATCCTTCCTGTAGGAGGAGCCGTATGTGATGTTCAAGAAGTCCGACAAGCCGTTATACGGCAACGACCGCTTCGAGGGCTACTGCATAGACCTGCTGAGGGAGCTGGCCAGCATTCTGGGCTTCCGCTACGAGGTGCGCCTGGTGGAGGACGGCAAATACGGCGCGCTGGAAGAGAGCACCAGCCAATGGAACGGCATGGTGCGCGAGCTCATGGACCACGTGAGTCACCATCAGAACAGGCCTTGGGGAGATACAAGGCAACAAGTCTGTTTTTCAACACATATGTAAAACTGAAAACGGAAAGTAAAGGGGGGGGGTGACTGAATAGCATTTTCTTTCAAAGTTCACTTTCAGAAATTGAAGAAAGAAAAGAAAGTATAACGTGACATTTTACAGTGCAGTATCTGCAGGTGAAATATGGAGCTTCAAGGTTATTATTTTTTTATAAAAGGACCGTTATATCTGTCTTACAAATTAGAGCTATAGCGTTACTTTCACCATGACAAATCTATTTTATTTACTGTGGTTGAACTGTGGGGTCATTAAATGGAAGGTTCTAATGTAAAAATGGTTGCCTCTAGCTACTAACCAAACACTGAGACAGGCTGTGTGGGAGCCTGCAATGTCCATCTTCCTGCCTGCTAATCTTTCTGAACTAACGACCTCAGTGATGCTCTGATTTCTACCACAGAGTTTCCGCTCCTATAGTATTGACCAGTTCAGCTGTTGACAGAAATCAGATCTTAATTCGATTGGTCTGCGGTGCGATACCTTGGCCCTTTGATTGGTGGATCTCCCTTGACTCTCTCTTTCCCCGTATCTCTCTCCTATTAGAAAGCAGATTTGGCAGTAGCACCGCTGGCTATTACCTACGTTAGAGAGAAGGTGATCGACTTCTCCAAGCCCTTCATGACGCTGGGGATAAGTATCCTATACCGCAAGCCCAATGGGACCAACCCTGGGGTCTTCTCTTTCCTCAACCCCCTCTCGCCCGATATCTGGATGTATATTCTGCTGGCTTGCTTGGGTGTCAGTTGTGTGCTGTTTGTCATAGCCAGGTAACATGTCCCCTCACCCTACCTTACCCAACTCCTTTATCCCCCTATCACCCCGCCCAACCCCCCACTGCTGCTCTTCCTTCCCTGCCTGCAGCTACACAATCCCCCGCACACACACACACATACACACACACACACACAAAACCCACCTTTTATGAATTCAAAGTGGAAATAAACCGCAGGCCTGCCTAATGTATTGGACTGCTGGGGATGTAATCTGCCAGCGCCTCTGGGATTGATGGGATTTACCTACAGGGTACCAGTCGTGGTTTTTACGACAAGACAACAGAGTTACACAGAGTGCCAACAACGTCCACTCCTAATTAGTTACATGTAAGACCACTAAGTATACAGTACACTATAAAGTATCTAGCTAGAATAATGTAAACAGTATGCAGGAGTATATTGACTTAAACCCCCTGACAGAAAGGTGAACATACAATTCCTGGTTTCTCTGCTTTGACCTTGAGGTTCGGGTCTAATGCTAATATCACCAAATGTTACCGGCAATATGATGATGACGTGAGAAAGTAAATGCAGCAACTGTCACCTAAATTAGTTCAGAATATGCAAATTAGGCTCAGAGTCATTTATTTTACGGTTGGTTGGGGTAAGTGATTAGCATGCAATTATATTTCCCTAATTTTAACATAATGGCATCAGCACTTTTATTAAAAGCTATGATGCTTTTGTTTATGTGATTGCAAAGCGGGGGGCGGTGAAGGGAATTTTTGCACATCAAGGCACGAAATACTGCTTGCTCTCACACTACCCGACAATAATATTCAGCAAAGCAATCACCACAAATACAGTATATAAAAGCTTTGCTGAGCTGAGGTTTGTTATGACTGTAGTATTGATCGCAGTCCCGCCAATTGATTGGTCAATGGAGAGTGTTATTTTCTTTAATCTCCAGCAAATTAAGTGAGTAGAGAAGATTTATGACGTCCTAGTCTGTGCACAATAAAACACTAATCACCCTAAACTCAATATGGGAGTCACAACTTTGGTTAACCTCTGTTTTCTAAATAAGTGAGATATCTCCATAAAAGCTGCACACAAATCCATTATTTATAATTTTTTTTACTCAATTTAACATTGTGATTCCTCTTAGCAGTATAGGGAAAAATTGATGTATCCGTGAATTTCTCTGCCTTTTATAATAAACAAATGGGATTGTTCACGCTTTTGCAAACCCAAAATGACACGTTCTATCTTTGAATGTAAAGAGGCCAGTGCCCGAGTAGAATAGATAACTTATACCACAGATACACATGCTCATGTATGACAATCCCCTGTGCCGCCGCCTGCACCACTGATAAAAGTCCACCTCCTGTTTATCTTTTCACGGCGGCTCTATAGGGTCTGCTCAAGTGATGAAGCAAAGGCTTCCTTATCTAGAGAGCCGGCCACTGTGTCCTACATACGACGTGGGAGAAAAAAACTGGATTGTGCCATCCCTAGTTTGATCCCATCAAAAACATAAACGTCTCACCCTTCAATGCCATAAGGTGCTCCCTCAGAAGCTCCGCCCCCACACATTGGACACACATTGCCAAGGCCGGGATAGTGTTGTGTGGTGCTATCTGCACCACTATGTTTGCGTTCCCATCTACAGAGCTAGGGCTGTGTACAAACGCTGGGTATGTTTTCAGCGCGCACACAGAAGAAACAGCTAGTGTTTCACCAAATAAAAAGTGTATTATTCACTTACCTCACCTTTAGCCCACCAGCGGTGGTGTCAGTGGTGCGATGTATATTCACATATACAGCCCCAGGACATGATGCAACCCTTTTGTATCCATGATATATGTTGTATATCTCTCTCTCTTTCATACACACACACAAAACACAGTGCATTTCAAAAACACAAGGCCATTGAGGATACAGTTCTCTCTGGGTCCAAGGAGACTCGGCTCATTGACATTCCAGCGAATCGGGAGCCCTGATGGAGGCTGACAGACGGAATTAGAGTGGTGTCATCGCTAGCCGCGGCCACATAGACGACTCTCAGAGGGGACGCATGGAAAGTAGCTACAAAAGACAGCCTATATGACAGCTAATGTCGATACATTTACCACGCTTGAAAATGGACACCCATAATTAGCATTATGACAGCAGTAAAGTGAAGCTCAAACACAGATTATACCGATATGATAGCCTATGACTATCCTTTACATCTACACCAAGCACACAGGCTCTAATAGTATAAACCGGTCATTGTATGCTCAATTGATTCGATAATCCAGTAGAAACGGTGTATGTAGTAGCTTGGGCGAATGCTAAAGCAATGCTCAGTAATGCAAACCATCCCCAGTGCTCAGTGTGCATTAGCATTCAGCGTGTGCATGTGTAGGCAACGCTCTGGAGCAGCACCGCCGGACAGGGCCCTTCAAAATCGGCTCCCCTCTCATCCACTTCAGCACAAACGCAATCAGCTCCTGATGCTTAATGCTAACCCAATCACCCGGTGCTAATGCCGTGCCACTCTCGCTTAAGATAATAAATGAGGAATGTCCCCATCTGACCTGAAGAGGAACACATTCAGAGGGGAGGCGTAGCGGGATCAACCAGAGAGGTTCTCCTAGGAGATGAGATGCGGCGAGAACGAACAAGGCGACCTTTTGCTTTTGAATACGTGAACGGAAAGGCAAGAATGGAGAGGGACCCCATCCCACCCCCACCCCCAAGAGAAAAGCGACTGATCTCCATCTTGGAGGAGTATAATCAAGTCACCATAGAAGATGGAGTTAGCTTAAAGACCTTCAAGGTCCTGAGTCTGTGAATCCTAATGAACCTTGGTGGCAGTGTTGTTCTAGCCTATTGATCCGATCACACAATAAACTGAAGTGGTTTGAATATGCCAATAATCTGATCTGGTCAACAAGGTGAATGACCATTTCATTTGTACCTACAGAGGTTTTGAATCCAGACGCAATGCACATGAGCACACACACACACACACACACACACTTTATTTTGACTTTGTTCTCCTTGCCTATGAAACTGCAATTTAATGTCATTATCATATTATGTCATTATCACTATTATCATACATCTATATAAAAATGATTTTGAAGAGAACCTACGGTATATATGTTATAGTACAAGTACTACTATTTTAGATTATTTGAAATTCTTTATATAATGTTTCTGATTTTTTGCACCTTCCTGAATGTTAATCTTGCACAGCCCTTTAATAACCCACCCTGCATGTTGTTATGAAATACGGTATATTTGATATACTGCACCTTCTAACTAATTCACTCTATTATATGATATAACTGTGCCTTGTCTTCAATCTGGTGTCTGTCTTTGTGCTCTCTCTCTCACAGGTTTAGCCCATACGAGTGGTACAACCCACACCCATGCAACCCAGACTCAGACGTAGTGGAAAACAATTTTACGCTGCTTAATAGCTTCTGGTTTGGAGTCGGGGCTCTCATGCAGCAAGGTAGTTGCCTCAGCCTGTGGCTGCTGCTGCTCTTCGGAGCTCTAACTCTGTTTCCTACTGGCTCTGAGGGCTGGGAGGTTTTAGCCAAGCCACTGGCAACACAAGCACCTCTAGGGTGTTCACAGCTGCTAGCCAAGAGCGATTTGACTTTTCTTCAGCAGTAGGCCTAATCACTGTTGTTGGAAGCATTTGGTGTGCTATACTGGATCAATGCCAACTAATATTGTTTACTGACTAATATTGTGTTTATGCATTCATGAGATTTCATATTACACAAGACAGTCTTGACATACAGTTTATCTGCTAGTAGCGTCAATTAAACAATACAAATAGTGGCTTAATAATAATAATAATAATAATAATAATAACTCCGGGTAGGGAATGAGTCCTTACCCCAAGTGAAGGAGTTCAAGTACCTCGGGGTCTTGTTCGCGAGTGAGGGGA
>JAODTR010000017.1:1206110-1211427 GCA_025399935.1 Amblyopsis rosae
ACCCAGAGTGTGTATTTCCAGTACTGTACAGTACCTCTCTCATTTTGTTTAGCCTGTGCCGTCATTGAGCTATTCTTGGCATACCATGACACCCAGTCCTATTCTCTCTCTCTCTCTCTCTCTCTCTCTCTCTCTCTCTCTCTCTCTCTCTCTCTCTCTCTCTCTCTCTCTCTTTTCCTTTTTTTTGTGCCAGTATACACACTAACATACTGATAACTTACAGACACACACACAGACTCGTCCGAGTGACTGGGCAATGGCTGGGCATGTCATGGATGATGCCCAGGCTGGGCTTCATCCATGAGTGATAATGATTGGCGACAGCTGTGTATTCTGTCTCCCCACCTCTTCTCCTTCACACCGGGGAGGGGGTGTATACATTTATCCATACTCCTGCCCCCCCTTGCCCATCACACACACACACACACACACACACGCACGCACACACACCACAAATCGTGCATAGAGAAGATCTACACAGCCAGAAGCCACCATGACAAGGTTAAGGAATGCATGGTGCATTATCTCTCTCTCTCTCTCTCTCTCAGCCTCACAGATGTGCATGCATAATGACACACCCATGCGTCACTGTGCATGCATTCATATTTAACGCATGCTCCTGCGCCAATATGGTTGGCTGGGCGGGGCTGTTTACGCGGGAGGTAATGAAGAAGACAGAACAGCTGACGCCACTCGTTTCCACGCGAAGGGAAGCTGGGAAATTGACGGAGATGCGTCGTCAGGGCTCATGGACTCTGTCATGACGTAAGCGCACGAGAACAGAAAGGGGGTGGGGCGTTGTGTTTATCGAAGCCACCCCCCCCCCGCGACTTCGATAACACACTCTCCTTGACCTACTTATGGAAGAAAGGATGGTAAATCTAGGGGAATTATAGGTGCAGTCGGATCTACAGCAGTGGCACGGCGGGAGTCATTTCAGGGGCAAGGCTGTGTTACTCAAAGGGTTTTATATTGTAAACACAAGTGTCTCCACCTGCATTGCACAGGATGTCTGGCTAGAAAGCGGAGGATTCGACATTCTTTAATTACTACCCAGAATTACACTGAGTCATGGGATTCAAAGCACTTCCGGGAAATAAAAAAATAAAAAGAACCGTGCTTGTATGTCTCACGTCCCTGTCAAGCTTCCGATTTGATTCACATAGGCTGAGCCGTGGCATCGTGGCTTGTCATCGGCGAGCCGGAAATACATTTTGTTTTGAACCTTCCAAGAGCAACAATAGGCCAAAGCAGCTGGTCTGTATTTACATGACTCATTTTCACATATCCAGAGCTAATCTGTAAGCCAAACAATACGCAAAGGCCAGTTCCATTAAATCTCCACAGATGGCAAGCTAATGTTATTCAATTAGCAGGTGATGGGGCACGGTGGAACCCAATCCTCAACAAAACACCAGTCCAGCACACTCCCTTCTATAAAAGACACCTGTCAGAAACAAGAGCCTCCTTCGCCCTGACTGTTAAAGAAAAGCGCCCTCCTTGTCTCATCATCATTTAAGACTTGGTGTACTTCAAAGCCATCCAGGTACAATAGGGGCGAGCAGGCGGCCATCAAAAGAACAGCACAAGTTATGGAAGGCAGTGGGTGAAGAATAGACCTGTAAATCATAATAGAGAGGAAAACATAAAGAACTCAGGGACGCAGTTCACCTGCTTTGCCGTAACACAATCCCTACGCGATCCTCGGGCGCGATTGTGAGGGGGCAGCGATCCTGTAGCTCGCGCCCACGCTTTGTTCCCCGCTGGAGCAGTGCAAGATCATCTTCCCCCCTCTCTGAAGACCCCCGTGACCTTCCCACTGTTCTTGTTGAGCGTGCACGCACACACATACACACACACACATACAAGCACAAGCACACACACACAAGCACAAGCACACACCCACCCAAATTACCCTCGCTCTTCACAGATTAAGATCAATGTCATTCACTGCGTCTAGAGTATCAGCCTTTGATTTGGACCTGGGACAGGAGAGGCAAGGGGGAGTACCCCACAAGATGGGTGGGGATGGAGAGCATGTATTTTATTCAGGAAAAGGACCACGGAAGATTGTTCACTTCACTTTGAAGGGCTGCTCTTAACATTAGCAAAAGAAAAAAAAGACATTGGTTGTTAAACACACATGAACTAAGGTGTTTTCAGAAGAAGGTGTTCCTTGCAGTGCAGCTGGACCCTGTGCTAACATCTATTCTCACAGGCCATAGAGGCAAACAGGCAACCTTCTTGGACACATTGTTCAATATGAAACTATTTGAATCCCCATTTCACAATCTATTTAAAATATATTCAATATCATTTAAATATTGAAATGTTAAGTTTCGGAGGGCTGACTCCCGGTAGAAATGTTGTGGGTTAGATTCCCAACAATCCTGGCCTACCTGTAAGCATCCTTGAGCAAGATGCTTGGCCTCTGCCAACTTCTTATTATGGTCTTAAAGCCAGGCAGCTATTGCAAGCTAAATGTAAGCTAATACACTTTTTGTCAAATTCAACAAATATCTCTTTGCATTTCGCCTGCTTACCGTTCCCTGAGCATGTTGAAAAAATAATACGATACTTCTACACAGCCCTGGCTCCCTAAATTGGAACATAAACAAAGTGGCAAACACCGCTTGCATCAACAAAGCCGTAGCACTACGCTTTGCTTGACAATGCATTTCGACGTGTGATGCGCAGCCTACGGAGGACCGGGAGCGATACTGTATTGATTTAAGTTCAAAGTTAACAAGAATGACTGACCATACCTTTAAATGTCATGTATTGGTCTTTGAATATTGGGATATTTTATCAAGAGCTTTGTAATGACACTTCATTTATTATAGGTGGTCATGGAAGGAGAAAACCATCATAATGGTTACAACATGAAAAAAATAAAAAATAAATACATTATAAGTATAAGTAAAAACATATGTCACTCTAATAGTATGTCAGGTACACACAGCACTATAGCAATTGTGAGGGTAGACACACCAAAACACATTACAGGTATACTATAGCCTCCCAAACCAGGATGCTAACGAACCAAAGCTTACAATATCATGAGGGGTAGAGAACAGTGTGAGCCTATGATAGCTGGAGAGGAAGGAGTAGAGAAGAATGCCAGCCACTCAGGTGTGGGAGGGGCATCCACACATGGATGTGTAAACCAAAAAGGTTTTTGTAAAACTGGTTCAGACTACCACTAGAGTATAACTCCACACACAAAACGAGGCTTTAATAATAAACATATTGTCCATTACTATCAGTGGCTCATTCCTCATCATCTGTTGGAGGCAAACATTCCTCCATACCCCAGTCAAGGTCTCCTTCAGGTCCTCAGATGCCACTGTCTGCATGCATGGCGTGCTGATCCCCCTGCGTTAACACAGGGATTCCACTTTGTCGGTGGCTCCGCGCCGACCTTTGACCCGGCCCATAGGTAAGCTTAGCTTTCAGCCAGCGCTGACCCCCTCCTCTGTATGGCCAGCCTTTTCCTATTGATGTCCCAAGCCTTTCCTCTCCAAGTCCCCTCCCCTAGAGTCACCGGGGGTATGCGGCGGTCTAAATGCCCTCCATTGTCGGTAGAATGGACCTATTGTCTGCGCACCTCCCCCCCCACCCCTCCCGCATGTGCTGACTAAGGCCCATCCAATGAGCCCACTTTGGAGTCCGCCCAGGGGGTTTGACAGGGGCGGGGAGCGGACGTATAGAGGGTCAGCTAAAGCCCTCACCCCCAAACCCTTACCCCACACACCCCAAACCGGAGTGTTTAAGGAATTTCCTAGGTATTTCCTGATTCAATAACTTTTTTCAATGGCTAGCCTTCTTAGCAACCCCCCCAAACCACCCACCCCCTCTTAACGTATAGGGGCTAACCTGTAACAGTTGTCTTTACCGCTCAGATCAGCGCTGCAGTGAGACAACGCTGGGGAAGGGGAGGGTGGGAAGATGAAAGGACATGGGAGCCAAAGATAAATGAGAAGAGGCATCGGGGAATACATTATTTTCGAGAAGCGGGGATCTGCGGAGGCAGCAAGATATACGCCAATAATGAATCGCCCTATCCAGCCCTTTTTGTTTTAATTGACTTCCTTTAACGCACTTTAAAAAATATGTTGCTTTTAAACGGCATCTAATTCATTGCCTGCACATTGCGAGCTCACATTAGTGCTGAATGGCATTTACTGGGCACCTTTTAAAGCGGCTCCCTTTAAAATCCAATCTGCTAATGTATCCAAATCTCATGGCTGTCCTAGGCCATATATCTTTAATTGTACAGCAGGCCATTTTAACGAGAGTCAAACGGCCCTCTAGAAAACTGCTCTACATCAAAAAGCTGCCGTCCAGTGGCCAATATCCTCTACGGTCACAATGCTGCTGTTCTGTCGACCGGGGTTCATAAAACTACCCCCCCTTCCACCACCTCCCATCCCTGCTCCCTTCTCTCTGGCCCCCTTCCTTTCACTTTGATTGGGCTAATTGTGTTTCCTGCTGAATGCAGTAAACTTAAGGGAAACTGGGAAGTGCACGTGTGAGTGTGCACGTGCACTGACACACACACACACACACACACACACACACACACACACACACACAATCAAATTCACACTGTAGGCGGCTTATGTAGAGAGGGGCCATTAGAGGCAATAGAAGAGGCTCGTTCACTTTCTAAGGGTCCAATTTACATGGTAGTGGCAAAGCCCCCTCAGCACTGAGTATGTCCCTGATCCCCCATCAACCTACCTACCTAGCAACCCATACATGACTACAGTATAGTATCTATCTATCTATCTGTCTGTCTGTCTATCTGTCTGTCTGTCTATCTATCTGTCTGTCTGTCTGTCTCACATCTATCTATCTATCTATCTATCTATCTATCTATCTATCTATCTGTCTGTCTATCTGTCTATCTATCTATCTGTCTGTCTATCTATCTGTCTGTCGGTCTGTCTGTCTGTCTGTCTGTCTGTCTGTCTGTCTGTCTGTCTGTCTATCTCACTTCTCTCTATCTATCTATCTAGGCCTTTGTAACAAAAGGCGTGTGGCCTCTGAAGTGTCCTTTAGCAAGACGATGAATGCACTACCAGATCCATGCACCGTTGACTAGCTACCGGTTGAAAGTAGTAAAACAAGAAAATATTTATTTTTAAAGGGAGTCGGAAAATAAATTGGAATTTGTAAAAAGTGGAAAAATGTGTCAGCGCTTACAGTATTTCTCATTCACTTTGGTACATTTCTCGGATGAGAATTGACATTCTCAAAACTACGTGTTCAACCTCCACATCATCAAGTTACTTGTGGGCATCATAATGGACAT
>JAODTR010000017.1:1211527-1226312 GCA_025399935.1 Amblyopsis rosae
GGGGGGGGCAGAGGGTGTGAAGGGGCTCATACATGCAACTGGGTGGCACAACTTTAAACTCAAACTTGTGTGTGTGTGTGTGAGCGAGAGATGGGGGGGGGTGTAACTAACAATTTAGTTTCCACACGCAACAGCATCACAGCTATGAACTGTGCTTGACGGTTTGACGCTCAGCAGTCAAGGACATGTAAGCAGGCGCGCACAATAACAGGCATTGCTGTGCTGCAAAGCTCTGGAAGCCATCCCGCTCTGGTCCTTGGCACACTGACTAATACGCACGCACCATCTATCAAGCGCCTATGCTGCCTATGGAAGCTGTGGCGGAATGAGAGCAGGGCTGTCGCCGGCATAGCTAGCTAACGGTGATAGCGCAGCCTTGCTGTGGCTGAGCCAGATAATAATGAAATGCTGGTGTCAAGCGGGAGACAGGGGAAAGAATTAGGCCTGTGGAATGGCTTGCAGGGGGAGGGCTATTAATAGCAGCTGAAACTGGGCTATTCCCACAACTGGCACAGGAACCAGCGCACACATCCAAGCACACATACTGTACATGTGCACATGGCAGACCAGACCACCCCCCCTGCCCCTTCACACACACACACACACACACACACACACATGCACACTCACACAAAAGTTTGGCTTGGGGTTTTTTCAACAGTAACCTTATAAAGCCACCGCAAAAGCCAAAGCAATCAGGAATCAAAGCAAATCCTGTATGTGTACAGTACGCAGTGGGTGCGTCTGGGAATATCGCCTCGTGTGTGTGTGTAGCAGCGATCGAGGCGGAGAAAAATGGAAGCAGAGTTTGGGTGAGCGGCAGGAGACCATGTCTCCGTCTCTCAAGAGGGCATGCGTGCCTCTCTGAACATGCCGTGAGGGACGACAGAAAGGAGAGGTCTTTTTATACTGTCTCCTCTCCAACCACCACTTTCCCTCATTGAGAGCATCTGAAGTCCATTCTCTCCCCACCACTGGTCTCCCCAACACCCCCATACACAACTAGGACCCCCCCCCCCCCCCACACACACACACACCCACCCCGCACACGATCCCCACACACACACACCGCTCCTTCACTTTTCTGCTCCTAATTGTACACAGCCGTCATATATAGAGGACAGAGGAGGGTAGAGGAAATGAGAGGAGAGGAGAGGCTGTGTGTGTGGGAGAGGGGAGGGGGGGTGGAAGAGTCAATGGAAAGGGAAGAGAGAGTGAGGGAGAGAGAGAGGGAGAGAGAGAGGGAGAGAGAAAGAGAGAGGGGGGGAAAGATAGAGAGAGAGGGAGAGAGAGAGAGAAAGGGGAGAAATGAAAGATCTGTTTGTTCGGTACCACAGGCTGACACATCTCTCTTATCTCCTGCCCAGGCAAACCATATGCCCCTCGGCCACGGAGGAGGGGGGAGGGGGGAAGAGCGATGAGGTGTTCAGGGTGCACGTGTGTGTGTGTGCACGTTTACAGTATATACTGTATGTTCACATGATGGTGAAAAGCCACAGAGAGGGTGGATGACACACAGACCCGGGTGAGAGAGTTATTCTAGGTCAAGAGAAAAGAGCGAGACAGATAGCTGTTGCAGGGTTGGCTGGAATCCCTGCATCCTCCCATCCTCCCCAATTGATCCCCAATGGCCTCCCCGTTGCCTGATGACCACACACATACACACACACAGTGCGTGGCGTAACTCTGCGCCAAGCGCCATCAAAGTGTCTGCAGCGGCGGGTGCCATCAGTCCCGGCAGGACTGGTATGATGAGAAAAGAAATGCAATGACACGAAATGTATAGTACAAATAAAATATTTATAAAATAAGGAATTCAAGACCATTGAGGATGCCAAATGTCATTTGAACTGCTATACAGTATTAGTCTTGCAGAGCCAGCCTTTAATATGTAAAGTCTGGGACACAGTGATGACTAATACCAGTCTACTTGACAAGCAAGTTATTTTGATTGAGTGATTGACATGCAACTACGTAACTCCTAACCTGTGTATGACAATGCTAACAGCCAATGGAAATCGACAGTATTACTTAAAATTACCGAAAGTCAGAGAGTCCTGTCGAGCTTACATTACAGGGGTATGTATCAGACATTCAGACAGACTTCAGAGTTTCTTATGTGACGTAGTGCTTAAGGACGGAAGAGGTTGAGACTAATTCATTATAGCAATTCAAATGGCATTTGGCATCCCCAATTTTCTTCATGAAAAATGTCTTATTCGGTAGGTTTTGCATTACTGTTTGCAGCCCAAGACATTTTTCTACAGGTTTGATGTGCTACGTTCAAGCACGCGTGGTGAAATTATCTTACAAACTACGTATGTGTGTTGGTCAGACACAGCTCCCACGTTAGTTCAACTACTGAATAATGTGTCCGATTCCCGCTGTATATTGATTGGAAAAGTGATACCTTTAAATCTTCATCCATGCTACATTACGTGAAGGCACATTCAATAGGGACCCCTGCACCCCTGCACCCCTGCTGGACACTCAACTCTTCACCCTAGGTGAGGGGTTTAACATGTCGGATGTCTGTTCATAGAAGCCTTTGTGCTCTTGAGCTATCGGTCCAATACCAACCCAGACCAGCTCTAGGGGCCTGCAAAGCCGATTTTATTTCATTCACAGTGAGTTTTACACAGGTTTTAATAGCCGCATATATTCACACAGGAGAGGGATGTCTTTTTTTTACTAAGTTGATGTGTGACTATACATTATGAAGCAGTGTTAAATGAAGTGCATGGGAACTATGCTGTTACTCCGGATAAGTCATTGTGCATGAGTGTGCAGTGTGTGTGTGTGTGTGTGTGTGTGTGTGTGTGTGTGCGTGTATGCGTGTGTGTGTATGTCAGTGAATAGAAAGCAAGCGACCTTGTTTTTTTTCAGAATAGCTGTCTGCAGCTTATGATGTCCCGAAGGATTTACAGTTCCTCCAGACTACACTTCCTTACCCATATCGCGCGCACACACAGACGTGCACACACACATGCACGCACGCACGCATGATCGCACATACGGGTGCGGCGGTGCACTGTTCATCACTGTGACATTTCCATTTAACACGTGAGCCCAAACGCACCATAACGCACATCCGTGTTTCCATATGTACCGTACCCAGGCACAATACCAGCCACTTAACATACAGCAGTGGAATGCATTCTTCAGCTTCCCGATGCTTTCATGGGAAAAGGCTCATAATTTATGTGTGATTTAGAGTGACATCAGAGCTATGGAGGAGGATGGGGGTACTAGCCTGCCTGCTGTCCAAAAACACAAACCATAGGCTTATCACTAGTCTGCGGTGGATATTGAGCAACAGATGTATCTGATCTGAACTTAAGTGACTGCTGAGGGGCAGTGAGTGGAAGTTATGAGTGAACCCAAAAGGCATCATCTTTGCTTTGTCCATACACAACAAACCACATTTGTGAATGTTCTTCTAAATAGGGAAAGCCTGCATAATATATTGCACTGCAAGGTAGGCCTATTGACAATAAGGACAATGTTGATGTTCAAACCTGGAAACGCGTTAAGCGTTAACGCTGAGGTTGGGGTCAGATGCAGATCGACAAATGCTGGAGTTCAGAGAGATGCTGGACACGTTGCACGCTGCATGTTGGAAAAGACATGGTACATGCACATTTAGAAACGATTTACGGTAAAATGCCTATATGAGTAAATAGCTCTGTCATACGCCACTTAAACATTACTTTTGTTCGCCTATTGCGTTTCCTTCCCAAAATATCAGACTTATAAGACAGTCTTGGCAACTAAAAATACAGCTCATGAAAAGTAGCAGGGCACTGTGTGTGAGAGCCTGCATCTCAGTTCTCTGTTAACCTAAAACATATGTGACGGATTATGACTTTTCTCCACTCTTTCATTAGCTACCGACGGCCGCTGACCTGAGGCAGTCACTATTGCTGCTGCATGCTGCTCGGGCTCCATCTCAGGGACGAGCTGCTCGGGCGTTTTAACGCGGTGATTAATCACACACCGACGGACATGCTGTGCTGAACACAGCCAATCATCTCCTCTAAAGGTGGGGAGCGGAGGCCGACACAGAGGAGACTTTGTGCAGGGGAACACAGGTCATTGTCTGCCGCGACGCCTGGACCAGTCGGGAGACATGAAAGTGGACATTGTGCGCGTGTTTTCACAACCTCGGGCCGCGAAGGCTGGATTTCCGATAGCCGCATATGCTATGCTTCCTATTTCATATGCATGGTTAAGAAGTAGCCTAATGGATTGCATGTCATGGGATTACAGTATTCTGGCTAAAGTTTTATTGCAATAAATTACAGCAGGCGTGTTTTTATAAACTCCTTATATTATCAAATATGAGGAGTTCATAATAGCCCTATTCTTTGCACAATAAAAAAAAAATGAAATGCTTCAGCAATTTTTCTAAGTGAAACTTTAAATTAACCAGTACTAGAGTCATATAGGCTATAGCATAACATTAGATCATGAATGGGGAAATATTATGTTCTTTCAATTCTGAATGATGTGAGTAGTGGCCGGCAGGGTAGGACGAGAAAAAAAGGATAAAATCCCAGTTATAGTTTTTTTGTAATAGCCTACTAAATGGTCAGGCCTTAATATCACAGGCCTGATAAAGGTAATCCAATGAGATGTGAACCCTATTACCTCATCCCAAGCAGACTGCTTCCTGTTTACAGCTTTATTTTGATGCTGCACTTATGGCTTTTCAGAACAAACCCATCATCACTAAGATCTTAGGGGAGGGCTTTGTAAATGCTAAATCCATAACCTGCTCCATAGCAAGAATGAGTTGATGAGCCCCTCTGTTTATTAATAAATAAAGGGTTTAGGGAACAGAGCCAATCAAGAGAGCTGTCAAAGGGGCTTTTCATTGGCCTGGTGGGATGCTGGACAGCAATCTCCCCTCCCCTCCTCCCTCTTCTTCAGACTGGCAGACGCGCAAGTAGACAGAGCAGAGGCGAGTGCTTTGGCACTGGAGCTGGAACTGGCATTTTGCTGGAGCAGCTGTTGGCACCAGGGCCTTGCTTGCATCTCCAGTAGCAGCCAGGGCAGCAGCAGAACACACACACACACACATACACACACATCCTGCTGAGGAGCAAACAGAGGCTGGCAGGGAGGCTGTTCTTGAAATAAGATGCTGTTGTCTGAAGATGGCTTTCATGTGAATGTCAAGTCTTAATAGGCGTTGTGCGGTGTTTCTCATGGCGTGCTGAGCTTTGACTGATCAGCTCTGGATGGGTTTTAATTAATAAACAACGCTCGGCGGCTGCGATGTCATTGAAGGAAAAACGCGGGCCACTTCTTGGTGGCCCCTGATGCAGTTTGTTTTGGAGTCGCAGGCAAACACCCACAGAGCAAACCAAATAAGCCGGGAGGTGTTGACACAACTTCAGCCATTGGAAAACAAGACTATAGGGTGCAGTATTATAGCAGAAAACATGAACCACATGAATAGGCTTTAGTTTGTGTTACTTGGCTCAGCATGCGAAAATTGAATACCAGTAACTATAACCAAAACCATTTTAATGCCATAAATTCCTTAAAACATTTGCACAACATGTAGAAAATAACCATGTCAAAAATAGTTTGTGTAACAATTGTGTAAGAGCCACTTTGATAAAGTATGTTTGCTTAAAACAACTATAGATTTTCCTCAACTGGGCAAGACAGCCTAGGATGATTGTGTTTGTCCTGCATTGTTTTGGTTATTGAGGTCTGGCAGTCATACATAATAATGAACGTTTAGTGGGTAGTTATACTACCATTATTCCACAAACAGAAAATGTGCTTCTTAAAGTATACCAGTCGACAAACATGGGTTGACATGGTTGTCTCTCCTTGCACAAATAATTAAGATTCATTATTTAAGAGAAAATTTAGTATTTGAATCATGGACATAATTTCAAATTACGATGCAGATTGGCTGCTGAAGCAGGCAGAAATATTTTAAGATTTATGTAGAGCAAGGGCGCCACCAGGTGAACAAAATAAACAATGACTGACGTTAACCAAAACATTCATCTAATTTAAAAAATACATGTAAATTATTACATTCTCACAATTTAAATATGCCTTAAGATCATCTCAGATTTGAAAATATGACAAAATTTAAAACAAACTTCAAGACTGGAGGAGTCACATTTCTTTCTATTTGTTTGATATTTGGCCAAATATGGGAGCCACATCCTGGGTTCTAAGCATTCTACACCTTTGATACATCTAAGCAACCACCAAGCAATACCAATACAAAAATATATAGCTAATGATTCTCAATTAAGACTGGTACCAGGATGTGATACTGCAAACATATGGTGAAAATACTTAGGTAAACGGCATGACTCAACAGTAGAGAAGAACATTAAAGAACCCAGTTATCAGGACACAGGGTAGCAGGACATCTTACAGCAAAGATCATTTTTAATGGTCCCAAATAGTCTGAACAGCTAAGTGTACACTCAAGTAAAAGAAAAAGATATGACAAAACTGATCACATCTAGAATTCCACTCAATCTTTAATCAAGACGGGATTACAAATTCTCCAAAAAATCTGCAGTTTCAAAGGGCAAAAAAGGGTAAAACTAGCTTACCTACTGAGGTCTTTAAAAACCTGTTCAAGTGTGACTGAAAACATCCTGAACATTTAAAGGCAGGTCTTTTTTTTTTTTAAATTGTAGTTTACAAAACAGAAGAAAAGGGCAAATATTGAACTGGGAATGGGAAGGGGGTAAAGAAATTGCTGGCTTTTATTTTTTGTCTCTAGAGAGAATAAAGTCTGCTGAGTGACGACAACAATGATGACATCATCAAACGACGACAGCAGCAGCATTTCACCCTGTGCCGACTCCTGCCTGGTCCTATGAACTAAATTAAAAAAAGAACATAAAATCAACAGAGAAGGGGAGTGGAGGAGATACAGTAAAAGAGAAGAGTGATAGAGAAAAAAGTTAGAGAAAAGGAACAGATGAAATTAGGTGGATTCTGTTGTGTGTGTGTGTGTGTGTGAGAGACTTCTTTTGTGTGTTGGAGAGGTGGTTCTGGGTCTGAATTGGCCGGCCCATCTGGGTCGCTGTAATGTCCATCCCTGAGTGGGGGAAGTGGGGTGGGGGGGGCAATGGGTCATGGTCCGAGCACACACACACACACTCGCTGTGGGTATCGTTCTGTGTAAATGTGTTGTATGTGGTCTTCTCCTCCAGGAGCTGATTTACCAATCTCCGTATGCTTCTGGTGCTGTCTGACTGCCATAACTGTATGGTCTCTCTCTCTCTCTAATTTCTTCCTTGTTTGCTTCGACCCTCGCTTTCTCACGTACGTTGTCCATTCTTGACGCCGGCTCCTGATTGGCACTTGTATAGCTTAGGATAGTCTGAGGAGGCTGTGAATCCATTTCATAGTCCATTCCTGGTTCGGCCCCCTGTAACGGCCGATTCATTCATTCATTCATTCATTCATTCATTCATTGTGTTTACAAGTTTGATCATTCCTGTGTAAAGTCAATGCATAGGAAACAGAGTGGCGAGCAGAGCAAGAGCCAGTTCCGTTTCCTTAGGAGCTTAGCTTGGACTTCTTGGACGGGGGCAGAGGGTCCTCTTTACTGTCACTGTCTTCATCGTCTTCCTCCTCCTCCTCATCGTCGTCATCAGGATAGTCCACCAGTCCCACCAAACCTCCCTGCAGCATGCACACACAATGACGTGTTGTCATCTGTTAGCAACTAGGACTGTGACACACACACTGCACAGAGAATAAAATGCTGTAGTAATAATAATAATAATAATAATAATAATAATAATAATAAGCTTAAACATACATATCCACACACACAAGACCTAAAAATACATATCCACACGCACACACAATAGGGTTCTGAGTTACTCTCAATAAAATAATTCATACAGTGCACATGGAAATACCCTGCAAAAAATATCACACCTATACAGGAAAATTGAGGTCAAGTGTTGAATGTGTGTAGTGATTTTATGTTATGGTTACATATAAAAATTTAGAGACGTGTTAAATCAAAAGCAAACCCAAGTAACTCTTAAGTGCCTTGAAATGCAGCTATGCATGACTGCCCCACAGTGACACTGATACAGTGACAAAACATTGCAACATTATTTAAGTGTCAATGTTATCTCACAGAGTACTACATCAAAATGACAATAATTTAATGAGCCCCTCTAAATTGGATGTAGGGAATGGAAACCCCTTCATAAAGTCAAACGACCTTCATAGCTGAACCACGGTGACAGGTACCCACCTTCGTGGCGATGGCTGTAGCGGGGGGCGAGCTCCGCGCCCCTGAGCCCGGTGACCCTGGTGAACCTGGAGAACCAGGGTTCAAGGAGGCAGAAGAAGGGGGGCTGGACAGACTGGTTTTGGTGGGGCCAGAAAATGAGAGCTTGAAGCTGGGGCTCTGCCTGCCTGACAAGCTAGACTTGCCTAATACCTCCTTCTCTTCAGGGTCTTTCACTAAGTGGGAGAGAAAGATGAAAAGATTGACTCCTGGTTCAGAGCACATTTATAGGCAGGGTCTGTAATTCTCGAATACGCTTGCTAACTTCGAGATCAAATCAAAATCCTTCCGCGGAACCTCTTCACACGCTGAAAGGAATTGTTAGCATAGTACTTAGTACTACGGCTTTGTTGTCGTGAGCTGTGATCGCCACTTTGTGTTTCTATTTACGGAGACAGGGCTGTGTAGAAGTATCTAAAACTTTTTTCAACACTCACAGATAACATTAAGCTAGCTGAATGCAAGGAGATATTTGGCAGTTGATTGTCATACCTAAATAACGCCCGTAGCTATTAGTACGACACTGAATGGTAAATTCAGTTGATACTTGGTCACAAACGCCATGATTTGAAGCCTCTCCAGATTGATTCTCATGGCAAAGTCAAACTGAAGCTTGCAAGATCATAATGGTCTCACTAGGCTAACTATATAGGCTAGAGAGTACCTACTGTATATCCTTATCAAAATATCAAATTCTACAAACTGTGTTTTGGCTTTACCAGAGACATGACACCATTATGTGGGGATCAAAACTTTTTTTTTCCTGTTTTCCAAACCTCACTCCTATTGGATTTTGGATTGCTAAAGTAAAACAGGTATTTGATTAAGGTTGTGTTTAAAATGAACACGGACAATTCAACCCAGGCTATTATGTTATTTTGGTTTTTTTGCATGGTGCCACGGACATAGCGGTCGTAACTTTGACGGGACATTCGGGAAATCTACCTATTCTCAGGATGGGCAGTTTACCTTTCTACAACATCGCTGATCTCAAAATAACACCAAACAACATAGGCATTTTTCTTTGGGATCAATTCAGCCTCTGCACGCTAGTTTGCATTGCAGATATACAACACAGTGTATATACTATACTATGTATATAATATATACAGAGTTGTATATATTCCCGAACATGGAAACCTTAACTGAGAATTTAAGAAGACAAAAAAGACAGGTAACGAGCCAGCTTCACGCAATGCAAAGTAAAGACAGAGCGTAGAGAGCGCTCTACTGCATGCCCCCGGTTGCCGTGGTTTTTATAATACGCTGCACTTCTCAAGGCAGGAGGGCCTAAACTGACAGACAGGAGACCTATATCTAAATATCTGACTGGTAATCTTTATTATGGGTATTGGCCTTCCATGCAGCAAATACACACATGTTGTCATGCACGCAGTGAGTGAAGACTATTTACAAATAATCTCAGGCTTTTGCGGTTACATAATCACACAAAGCCATATCGGTTTCGATTGTGATTGTTATTCGTGCAGCACTACGCCAAAGTGCTGCTTTTTCAGGATTAGCCTAACTTTTCCGACATTGCTTCTAGCTCAGCGGAGGCCATTTTTCATCAGAACTCCCACTAATGTGTTTCCTTGTTAGGGCTGGATGATTTACTGAAAAGTAATTGAAACCGAAATTCAGACAGACCACAGTTTCCCAGGTTGTTTATTTTTAATTTTATCCTCCGGCCTATTTGTTGGGACACGGACACAGGACACCCATCTTGAAATCGTGACAATCCCATGCACAGCAATAATCCATAACTAGGGATCAACTAGGACTAGTCGGTTAAATGGTTAAACGCTGGGACCATCGCTAATTGGGACCATAAATACTAGTCAGTTAAACGTATACATTTTGTAGTAGTGGCTCAGTCAGTTTCTCCGGCTCATGCCTCAGCCTGAAACACACAAAACAATCTGTTGACGCTGCGAGTGGAGTTGGTATCGCTTGATTTGACATACCTTCCTAGTAGTGAGGGAGGTGGGACAATTCTGAAAGTGGTAAACGATGTTGCCACTAGCTCCGCTCGCAGAAGACGACTCAGAGTTTAAATTTGCAGCATCACGAATTACCCAAACAAATCTGGGTTCACAACCTTACAGTACAACTGCATTTAATATCGTTTAAAAATCAGGCCGTCGGGTTCCTGACTGTTTGTTCACCTTTGTTTAAGTTAGGCTAAATATCATTTTGCTAGGCTAAACTAGCCATGTTAAGCTAAGTAGCTAACGCTTTTCAGCACAGCCAATGCAGCATACTGAAACCAGTAGTCATACAGAATCAATAAAAGAGTTTCATAATGCTCTTGTCCTGCTGCCTGTGAATAACGGCGCTGTATTGGTACTCTGCCACTGTTGTGCCGTAGGCTACTGTAAGGGCCCGAATCACACCTACAAACGCATCTTTAGCAAAACCATTGTTTCCCATGGCACAGCGTGACTGGCATGCTGGCACTGTTCACCAATGTGACAGTTGGCCCAGGCAGGCAGCCGTTCTCTTTAGGCGCAGGAAGCGCATCTCTGTGTGATCATTTATCAACGCACTTTTGAATCTGTGTGACGGGGGCCTTAAGGCTCATCTTCCGAAGATGAAGCGGTCGGATAATTATTTTTTAAATGAAGAGAAAGTGAAAGCTAAAACGTGGCCTCCACCCACTGAGACAAAACAGCAGGTAGGGATAGACCTGCAACAATGCAACCTGTACACACGCTGACAATTTTAAGGCTGATTGTGATCAATTTGGACGGTTTTCTGAGTGTTTTGGTATTTTTAGACTAGTCGACTAGTCTAAATATAAAATGTAATTTAACTGACGGTGAAATTAGTCGATAGGAACATCCATAGTGTCAACCACGGTAGAGGTAAATTGAACCTAAACTTCATGTCACTGGCGCGGAACACTGCAGCTCCGGTGGCGTGCATCACATAATATCAGAGCAAAACAGACTCGTGTGCCGGACAAACAACAAGGAGGGCTTTCTAACACCTGTTAATCGATCTACGTCTCGTTGGTCTTCAACAGTTTTCCAGATAGCTTCCTTCTTCCTTCCAAATTTGAAGCAAAGACATATCTTTATGACTGGTGCCGGCCCCTTGTTGGAAAATGTTGCACTAGCACATAGGCTAGCAATTTTAAGTAATCTGTTTCAATGAAACACTTAATTTATGGATATGAAATTTCACAGACCAAAATGCCTACAATTGGCTGGTGGAGTAGGCATAAATATAAGGAAACACTCACCGATTCCAAATGCATGAAACGTGACACAGTATTACAGGGTAATAACAGCAGGGTAAGTAAATAATTGTCAATATATTTTACTTTAAACTAATAATTATGACTCAATGTAGCTTTCATTATTGTTTTAGCCCTTTGTTAGCAAAGAAAATTATCCTACTTTTACAAAAGAAATAACTATACGGTTAACTACAGCGTGTGTAGTCACGTGACTCTGCCCCCTCCAGTCAGCTGCATGGAAGCAAATGGAGAACTCAAACAAAAGCAAAACAAGACAAAAGAATCATTCATTAATCATAATCGAGGTACAATGTTCAATTAATCGTGATTTTAGGTCATATCGTCCAGCCCTATTCCTTGGGTTTTACGTGTTGTTGGTGGGCATGTACGGAAACTGGTTTTGGAGCACCGCAATGACTAGTTAGAATTACCGTCAAACAAGGAGGACAGCATGCATTTATACAACTATTGATGCTATAAAAACAACTGGGTCAGATGCACATACATGCCTTACAATGTGGTAACTGCATTATTTTTAAACGCCATTTCGGTTTGAAAACTAATAATCTTTCAGCCCTGACGCAGATGTAAACAAACGTCAGCAACGCTTACATTTCTTCCTCTCCATGAACTTGCTTATAGGGTCCATGAGGTCCTCCTCGGTCTTCATCTTGTCGGAGGGGGGGACCACAGCTTCGCCGTCCTCAAGGTCGTCCTCGTCAGTGTTGAACCACATCTCCTCCTCGTCGTCCAGTGTCCGGGCGTCCCGACGGAACCGGTGGTTTCTCAGGATGGAGCGCATGCTAGGGAAAGGGCGCAGACACGAGTGTTGTGGTGTGACATGAAATGGTCTTCGTCATGTAAGACAAACACACAGCTATGCAGAATTAGAATGACACACTGCATAATTACAAAAATGCAAACAGCTAAGTACTACGTCAGCTAAGTACTCAGCTGACTGTGCGGGGTGTTTCAAAACGATGGACCCGATTTTAAATCGCTATATATCTGCAATTACAAACAGCCCATGAATAAAACTCTTATCAGAGAGGGGTATTACACCATTTGTAACATGTTGTGTAATTGTTATGTGTTGCCATCGTGAAATTAATTTTAAACTAACATTTCTAAGCCTAGACTTGACCAATTGAAGCAAGCCGATTGCATTGCCTCCAATGCAGGCAATGTAATACAACACATCATTCAGATAAACTGACAACACAGGACTCCACAGAAGCCCAATCAGTTTCCAAAAAGTTTTCTCATAAAAGATTAAGCAAACTATTATTTTCCAGTACAGAAAAATCTTACCCAAAAACAATACAAATATTAAAGTACACAACACCCTGCAGAAACTGGTCCCAAACGGGAAGATTGCTTAAGTACACTGTTACTACTGACAATCCATTGTGGAGTTTATACATAAGCACTCTTTTGTTGATGCCAATCTGGCCCCATTTCCCCACTTCTATTGTTAGCCAGGCACAGTTTACTGCCCTGGGCCCATTCAGAGACCCACTGGTGCCATGGCAACAGACGTCGGCTGTGTCACCTGTCCAGCTTGGGGTTGTCCTGCCGCTCTCTCTGCTGCTCGTAGCGCAGCTTCAGGCCCTTGAACGTCTGGACGTAATCAACGTCCTCCAAGGCTTTCCAATAGTTCTCCACTATGTGAGCCGTGAGAGACTTCACATCCTCCTGGGAGCAATGGGACCAGAGCGAGAGAGGGACAGAGAAGGAGCGAGAGAATGGGAAGAAAGAAGAAGAACCCAGATAGGAGGGTGTGTGACAAGAGCCACGGAAGACGAGAACAGAATGGCAGAGGGCAGAACATTCAGAGCAAGAGGGTATAGAAAAGGGGAAGAGGAGAACAATCACACCAAACTAGTTAAGCATGAGTGGTTGACAGGTTTAAAAAAAAGCTATATTCATAGAATGCAGCCATAGTAAAAACACTGGTGTGGTGTGTACACACACACACACTTGCCATGGGGAATACTCACCACACGGACGTACTCAAACATCTCAATTATGGCCGAGTTCATGAGGTTGTAGCGCGAGCCATTGTTGAGGAAAGCCTTCACCACAGGTTCAAACAGGAAGTTCCTCATTATGTAGCGGTTGTAGAACTCGTCCTTCAAACCGATAATTCTCCGCATGAAGCGCAGAGCGCCTGTGAACGCACAGAAAACGACGTCAACACCAAGCTGAAACCCTGTGCCTGTCGGGAGGCGGTTATATATAAAATGTGTTTGCTGGTGAGAAGGGCATGTGACTCACAGAGTGCTAGGAAGGCGTGCTGGGAGGCTGTTAGCACCAGTACCCTTCTGAGGATGTCCTTGTTGATGATGTAGTTCTTGATGTGGTAGGTGTGGTGCTCCACGCAGAAAGTGAGCAGCTCCAGGATCAACGCCAACAACTGGGACGTTTGGAAATCATCTACAGGGAGGGTGGTGTGGTTATTATCAAAAAAACATTTAAGTAAGGTCAAGTAGGCCCCCCTGCAGGACAGCTAGGAGAGAGCGCCTACCTTTGCTGGGCTTTTCATCAGTGGTGTTGGCCAACAGTGGGGCCGACAGGACATGCATGCAGTGCTTGTAGAAAAAGCTGAGGAACTCTGTCTTCTCTGTTTTCTGGAATAGGAATAGAGCTGCACAATCAATGTGAGGGCTCTCGTGTACGGCCAATGTAAAAGTTACGTCTAGCATTACATAGTATATTAGCAGGGCTGCCCCCCTGAAAGTCGTCGAGAGAAAAAATATTTTTTTCCTTTGTGCATTGTCACACACACGCAACCGGTCAAAAGTTTTCAAACACTCACATTTTTCCAGTTTATTATTGAAATTCAAGCAGCAACGGAGGTTGATCAAGCCTTGAACATTGGTGCTGCTAATTTCCACAGGGTTCCCAACTTACATTGATTACTTACAACCTGCATAAAAGTAGTGAGGGAACACACTGTGGTACCATACCCTCGTGAGCATTTATCGAACAGTATTGTATTGCAGAAAGTCGCGTTGCTATAAAAATGGCAAGAAAAAGGCAATTAACAATAGAAAAGAGACATAGCATCATAGCGCTTAACAATGTAGGTCTTTCCTACAGAGAAATGGCCCACAAAGTCAAGGTGTCAGTAAGTACAAGTACAGTCTCCTTCACTCCTTCAGAAGACCCCTATGAAAGATCATATAAGAGGAGAGGTTACCCTGCCCGGAGGAAGCCCGGGGCCCCCGTCTGGA
>JAODTR010000017.1:1226412-1253675 GCA_025399935.1 Amblyopsis rosae
ATATATATATATATATATATATATATATATATATATAAACACACACACACACACAGATATATACACACACACACACACATATATATACACACACATATATATATATATAAAAAAGCCTCAAACTCCTGTGTCCCTGGACCATACCTTGCTCATGATTTCCATGCCCCCTGCCACAACCACAATGGACTCTCCCGTCTGGATGGACTGAGCTCCCAGACACACAGCCTTCAGCCCAGAGCCACAAACCATCTGGCAGCTCCAGGCTGGAACTTGGTAAGGGATGCCAGCACTGACGCTGGCCTGGCGGGCTGGGTTTTGACCCTGACCTGAGGAATAAGACACAATGAAAGATGCTTTCATTTCCATTTAGGTTTTAATACCATATAGATTTGGTAAATTGGATAACATGTATGGAAGGGATAGATCAACAGCTGCCCACACATGAGCAAACTAACGTTAATCTTGATGTCCTAAACGTTACCTGCTGTGAGGACATGTCCCATGATAACCTCAGAGACCTCTTCTGGCCTCACCGCTGCACGCTTTAACACTTCCTTGATTACTACTGAACACAGCTGAGGTAGAGGAACCGTGGACAGAGCTCCGTTGAAGGACCCTTTGGACAAACCAAAAGCAATATTGTCTTACTCATGGTCTCATCCAATACTAGATAAATTGTTGCTACTTGCTTAAAACATTTTGATATCCAAAGAATATGATACTTGGATGTATTATATAGAAATATACACACACGGTGGTCAAAAATACATCTTGCAAACTATTGTCATAGGTTGGGTCAGATTCTGGAATCTCACTCTGGATCGTGTATGTTTGTCGTGGTAAAGTTCTCATTTCCTTAAGCAACCAATTGCGTACAGATCCTGCTCAGTCGCACTATAACCAGTAAACCAATCGCTACCTTGAAAAATGTCTGGACAGCTAAGAAGCCAATCACATCCCCGGAAGCATCTGAATCTAAATGAATGAGGATTCACTTTGCCTAATTAAACAGACTGCAGTGCAGTTTAACAAAGACCAAACACCGCACCTTAAATTACTATACCGGTAACTGTTGTCCAACTGGTAAATCAATTACTGCAGACAGACGTATTAAAAGGACCATTAAGAGACAAAGTTAATTTATTAACCTAAAAACATTATGCACGGTTAAAGCCAATAATGATACTGTAGCCTACCTATTGGCGTTCTTGCAGCTGAGACGATGACAACAGATTCTGTATTCATTTTTATAAATTGTTGATAATTTATTTGGAATAGGCTACTGCTCCTGTGTCAGTGATGTCATATGTTGTGGTCGCTCTGCTGGCTGAGCCTGCTACCTAACTTCGATTGCTCTTAACTGAGGGACGACACGGTGAATTCAGAGCAGTACTGCCACCATGTGGTCTGGAGGACACGTATGCCTTGCCTGCGTCATTCTGAGTTAACTGGTGACCAGTTTTTGTTTTGAATGTAATAAACCGGTGGTCTACGCTGTATTTACATAACGGGCTAACTCACTATAATATTAAAAGTATTTATTGATATTTGGTCAGTACATGAGAAGGACTGAATTCAGAATAATACGAACAAGGTACATTGCATATAAACTACGACAAGTCCAACAATCTAACAGAATTGCCAATAGAAAATTAAAAGTTGCAAAAAAAGAAGAAAACTAAGAAATACCTGGCCAACAGCTAAAATGTACCTCCTTGAACATTGCAACGCTATCTTGATTCAGTGAACTGTGGTTTACAAACCTTTATTGACAATGTGTTACAACACTAGATGCCCGAACATGTTCAAATAATCAAGCAGTAGCGAGGAAAACAAAATGCTAGCTTCTACCAACATTAATCCCAGTCACATAATATCAATGTTTAGTAACACAAATGTGGCAGAAGCTTCACAATATAGGCAGGCTCAAAACAAAATAACTTCCAGGACAGCAGTACTGCATTACAGACTATGCATTTGTCATGTTTTGTGTAATTACAAAAAGAGAAAAGGAAGAACAGAAAAAGACAGTAGATTACAAAACTGCACTATTGTTCGTGCTGGAGTCCAGGCCGTTGAGTGTGTGCCGTGACCCTGCAGTCCTGGTGCCCTTGATCACCGGGGCAGCCTTGTCCTCCTGGGGGTCTGTGTTGGAGTCCGTGTCGTTCGAGTGCTGAGTCAGGGACGTCTCGCTGCCTGTGGGCGAGTCCACGCTCTCGTACCCTGCGCTCAGCTGGTTCCCAAACCCCCCTCCTGCCCCCCGTGACCCCGCCGTGCCAGGCCGGCTCCCGGCCGCCTCCTCCGAGTGGCCGGGGCGCTTGGACTCGGCCTCTCCCGGGCTGCAGGCCACAGGGGACATAGGGAGGTATTCCCCGGTGCTTCTCACCTCCCTGTACAGGCTCGGGGTGGCGGTGTCGCTCCTCTGGGATGAGTTGCTGTTGCTTGGCCCGTTGGAGACCCCCCTGTAGTCTTTGCCCAGCGGCTCGGGGGGTGTGGAGGGGTGCTCAGGCTGGGAGGGGCAGGCAGTGTGAGGGGAAGTCCTGCTGGGGCCAGGGCATACCGCTGCTGCTGCTGCCGCCGCCCCCTGTGTCTGGGAGAGCTGCTGGCGGGTCTCCTTCAGCTGTTGCTGCAGGACCAGGATGGTGCTCTGCATCCCCTCAACCTCCTCATCTAGCTGGATGATGAAGTCATTCAGCTCTACGCACCCAGGAAAGCAGACAGGTTAGGGGCAGGGGAAGGCGTCTTGTGGCGCACATCTGACCAGAAAATAACAAACAGCAAGATATAAAACAAATGAATGCGTTTGGATGGCAAGAAAGGCTGGCGTTCTCACCGTCCTGACTACTCTTGAGCTCCTCGCTGTATTTCTTTTGCAGGGCTAACTCTGCCTCCAGCTGGGCGATGCGTCCCTGGGAAAGCTGCCTGCCCAGCTCCTGGTTTTCCTGAATCAGCATTCTACATTTGGCCATCAGTTTCTTCCCCGTTTGGCTGCAAGGGAGACAAGTCTCACATCACACAGTGAACCAGGGGACAAGTGCATCCGAAGGCAAAAGCAGGGATGCATCCCAGCCCGTTTGCCAAGGATCAGTAGGAAAACAAACTCATCTTCACTCAAATCTAATGTAATGAAAACCAATCTTACAAACTCAATTCAAATGCTATAGAAAAATGTATATAAATTACATTCCATCTACCAAAATATAAGTGATCCAACATCCACGTACAGTAACCAGTCTATTAATTGATCTTCATATACTAAAATGAATGTCAAACTTAGTCCTACATTTAAATAGATTTCCCAGAAAGTAATTAAAAGAAAAACACTATTATTGAAATGTTTAGCCATTCTGCAACCACCATTTCAAATTTATATGCTAGACAGCCAGAGTGCAAGTCATTGATTAAAACAATGTAAAACACTAAATAGATACTAAATAGCAAATAGCAGTAGCATTACATAGTTTCCAAAGGAATACAAACCATCCTAAATCAAAAGCACATAAAATAAATGTGTGCTATGGTAAACTGTTGCCTTTGTATTTAAGCCAATATTGCATGAACAGAAACACATGGACAGAAAAATTGTACGGACAGATGCACATTTGACCGTTTAGCGGTCTTGCTATATAAACTTGGAATAAGGTAAATGTTTGAAACATCCATCACAAAACAGTCTATATCTTAAACTTAAAAGAAGCTCAAGCTAAAACGTGCCAACCCACCTGTGAAATCAGAAGTTTATGTTAAAATTTAAAACCAGCCTGTAAAATCTATGGTATTCTCAAATATAAGGCTACGCTTTAGCAAAATTGTGGAATCTGGAAAATAAAATATAAATTAAAGAAAGAAAAAAAGGGCCTTTTAACATGGAATGTTTTCTAATTATGTATTGCTGAAGAATAATAGTTAATCAATGTACTGCTGAAGAATTAGTTAATGTATTAATTTTTCCCCATTAGTTGCTACCCTAACAATACAAATTTGATCTAAATAAGGCATTGAAAACAAGTGCATTGCTGCATGTGCATTAGCTCAAAATATAAAATATTTAGGAGGAAATGCATCTTAATGATGTTTTAAAGGTGAGAAAATAAACAAGTTTGTGAATATGGCTGAGGGAGAGATTATGAAGTAATCACATAAAAAACAAATATATATATATATATATACACACACAATTAATACATTCTCATAAAATTGTAACATGGTTTGTTAAAAGGACATCTGCATTCACAACTTGACAACATGTGATGCACTCAAGGCAGTGCATTCCAATAAGTAGGCAAGTATTCCTCAAGATATATTCACAAACCTTTACTAAATGTTTTTATATGTGAGTTCAAATTGCCTGTCAAATAACTCTTTTAACACACTGCCTTGAATGCAGAGGTGTTTCAGAGAAATTAAACAAGTCACAAAAACATTAAAACAAACTCTACCCGTGTGTGGGCCCGTGTTCTGGGACACGAGCAGACGGACCCTCGCGCCTGAACCATAGTCCCTTCTGGACTGAGGGTCTGGCTCCGCACCACAGTCTCAAACGCTCTATTGGCTCCCCAACAGTCTCATGTCATCTCTATCGGTTCCTCCCTCAAAGTCTTACATCTTATCCTAGAAACTTCCCCGTGTTATTGAAATGTACTCTCTAGACTCTGTCCAAAAAGATTCTCAGGCAGACTATCGGGTTTGCATGTGGTGTAATTCACAGTTAATAGTCTTTTACAGGTATGAAACCGGTAGGGAAATAGTCTTTAAATGTTCAATTCCTGATTTAGGCTAGGGAAGCCCCTTTCTTGGGCACTGTCCCCCACAACTGACTCAATCTCCACCATAACCCCCCTAGTAAATCTCTCAACTGTCTGCTTTTGGGTTAGGGGGTAGGAAGGACATATCCGTGTCGGAAGGGAGTGACCACCTCTTCAGGAACAGTCCCGACTCCTTCAGGCCCTCAGGCGGTGAGGGGGTACGAGGGGAGAGAGCTGAAAACACAAGTGTCACCTGACCATACTGTCTTTTCAGTTTACATTATGTGATGTGTAGCTGGCACAGTGCAAGAGTACAAAAAAACATGGGAGTTTGTTTTTCAGTGTTTCTGTAACGTCTGAGTCTTGTGGCGAGTACAGCTTTGCTCAGCCTGACCCCCCACCATAGGTCCTGCATGCCTGCAGTGAAAGTGGGGGCGGGGGACATGAGGAAGTCTTGACTTTTTGAAGGGGGTGGGAGTTATTTGGATTGTCTTTACCTATCTGGTGTAAATTTCCAGGCACTCAGTTCATTTTGGGCCTGCTCCAGTTTGTCTTTAGTCTGTTCCAGTTCAGTCTTCATTTTGAGGAAAAACAAGTTGATGGCTGGGTCCACCATGGACGATCGCAGTTGGGCTGCACTCGGTTGCTGGACTTGCTTGAGATACTGAATCTGAGTCTGCAGTATAAAAAGAAAAACACAGCAGTCAGTACACAATACAACCACGTACCTCTAGTAATGCGTTAGTGAGCAGGCCTAAGTTATAACAATGCACATGCAACACTCTTGAGACATCTACCTGCTCGTTAATACTTGTACAGTATAATACAGCTTGGACAAAAGTGATCACAATTGCGATCTTTAAAGCACTGTAATTACTATTTACAAACTGCAATTTCGTTAATAGTAAAAAGTTTTTTTTTTTCATTGCAGACACCAGCATGAAAATATAGGAAACAAATATGTGAGTGAATGATTTATATGATTCAGGGTCCTCGTAAGATTTACATCCAAAGTCTTGGTAATTTCTCATTTGCCCATGTACAGTACAATGTAATATGTCCTTGAATGTTTTGAAAGGCTTCCTGAAATAAAATGTATTATAGGTTTTATTTTAACTTTCATCATTCTAGCCACTTAAAATACAATAGATTTGTTTTGTTAAATGTTTTATTCAACATGATCTGCCCATATATAGTTATACTCTACTGTAACTATCCATGCTCTTAGCAATTAACAATATCTACTAGTGAGTGAATTTGTAGACTGGACTCACCTGTGAAACACAACCAACAATGGCCTCTCATATTTCCACAACACAGATTTTAATATTATAATAAACTGAAAATGGGTACAGCTCATAATATGCTTCTGAATATATAGGCTTAAAAATGTCACATGAAGTGACTGCCAGTCTATAATACATTAAATTACTGACACAGCTACTGTGTGTAAGACTGGACTTGCTACAATACACTAAGCCACTTCCATTTCATTGAGATCTAATATTCTGTTAAATGAAGCTCTAAAAACAGAGCAAGAATGGGTCATATCAGCTTTTCGCCACAGTACACTGCTCAGACATGACGCTATAGCCATTAGGCAATACCCAAACCATCTCTGAATGAAGAGATGCACCAGGAAATGTCACCCCCCCCCCCACACACACACACACACCCTCCTCGGGAAGGAAGATCAGTAACCAAGCTGCAGCTGAATGAGAAAGACAAGTAGGAACATACCGTACACTCTTGCATCTCCTGCTCCTTGGTGGCGAGCCTCATGACCAGGATATTCTCCCTGCGAGCAGACTCCTGCTGTTGCTGCTTGAGCTTCTCCTCAGACTCTTTAAGCCCAGTCACATCATTAGCTAAAAGCAATAACGAGAAAAGAAACACTCAGTAGAACAACATGCAGAAAAAAAAACATTCAAAAGAGATATTGCCTTGTGTACAGCAGAATAATGTTAATGTTCTTTGTGGTTACGATACTTACAATTCAGGTCAGCATATTTCACCTCCAGCGCCTGAATATAGGAGTCATGTTGTTTCCACCTAGGAGTAGAAACGTTTTTTAAGGATTGACTGCTCAACCTAAAATCTCATGAGCACACACTGCCTGGGTTTATCTGTGGACCAGCTATTTACCTGACACATAACTCCTCTCTAGTCAGGGTCTTCATATCAGATTCACTGAGGCGAATCTGTGAAGAAGCAAAACAATGTCAGATTATGAAATTTCACATGACTGCAAATCACTTTTAGTTATTTATACATAAAACATAGGACGAATCAGAATACATACCTTCTTTGGAAGAGGCTCTTCGTTGGTCATCCTGGATTCTGAAAACGAAAAGGAATACATCATATTGTATCAAAAACCTTAATTTACCGTAATCCTATCCTACGGCATGTGTGCTAAAATGACTGCAGTATTAATTCGGGTTACAGCACCGTAGGCTACTATACCGGTACCTACAGGGAAGCATCGGCTATCCCAAAGCAACATCAAGACAATGCCCTGACAGATATTAGCTACGTGTTTGAAAGTTTCCACTCGAATAGACATACCGGTAGGTCCAAACGAACAGCTGTTCTGGAGTCAATAATACTTCCTTACATATGTTTGCGCGGCCAGCGTGCTGATAACGATGTTTAAACCATCACGCATCAAGTATAATGCTCTATTAACATATTTACCACCGGGTTTCACATGAATGAAACGTGTCTATTAAAGCCGCCTATGTATTTGCAAGTTATCCATGATACCCACTACCCACTACCGTATGCAGCGTGAAAATCTTGGCTGTTTTCGGCTTCTTGTTATCACAAAATGGCGGTGAAGAAAAAGACTCCCTCCCTAGCGTTCCTTTTCCTGAAACTAACGGGCTCGTGGATACATTATTCCTGCCCTTCAAACACTTACCAGAACTGTTTTCGCGAAATCTTTCTGCAACTCTCGTTTTGAAAAACCAATGATCACACAGAAATGATAACCGCTTCACTGTTCGTTGTGTAATTAATTTAAACCGTGTTGTTCCGACACAGTCGCCATCATCAGTGCAGAAAGAAGAGATGGCAGGCAGGCAGCACCCAATGCACGGTAGCCGTTGTGACCGCACTTGCCTTGTTGCTGCAGAGCACTGCCTCTTGTGAAGGGGCGGGGCACAACCCACAACTCAAAATGATTTACATTTGATTATTTACTTTCTGTATATTCATTCCTTCTGGATGTCTTTTGCATTTTCCGGTTTAGTTACAAAATCTTACAACACATTTTTTTTAACAATTGAATGGTTCTAGATATTCAACCAAACATAACATTTTGTTTGATCTAAATTTTCCTTATGCATAATATGTGTGCAACTTTTATAAACCTATGCGCTGAACGGACAACAATAGGAAATGCAATACAAAGGGGTGGGCCAAAACTACATCATTACATTTTTAACAACTGGCAGTATTTCACCGAATTCAATTAGATGTGTCTTGCTATATTGACTACATATTTCCAGGCTCAAGAGTGGGATGTAATTACTCATTTTGTAAGTTGAACTAACTTGCGCTCACTTTAACGCACACCCACACAAAGTATTAATGGTATGGTCGAGTTCCTGGAAGTTGATTTTCAAGGGCAGTGTTTGTGAATGAACGTGCGTCACTTCGTTCTGAGAGCAGTATGAACATGCTTACCAGACTTGGTCAAATACGCAGGTAAAGCTAACAAATATTTGGCTTAACGTAATATTAAGCCAATTAAACATATTCTGTGTTAGCTAGTGTCCTTTTGAACATAAATGGATGAACATGAACTTGTTCATTAGGAGCTAGCTAAATGGTACCGTACTGTAGCTTAGCAGGGTGAACTGCCTGTGACGTTTGCTAGATCATGTAATACAACTTGTAAAGTTGGTGAATGTTCAACTCTAGCCGTTTCAACTGCTAGTAGCTGCTTGCATTGCGATCAATTACTTTATAAGTATTTGGGAAAGCCTTCCTTTATTTCTGTTTCCAGGTGTGCAGCCAGCCTGAGCCAAACCATTAACCAGATAGCTGCATCAAGGCAGAAGCACACCCTACCTGACCTTGCTTATGATTATGGTGCCCTGGAACCCCACATTAATGCAGAAATAATGCAGCTGCATCACAGCAAGCACCATGCTACCTATGTTAATAACCTGAACACAACAGAGGAGAAGTATAAGGAGGCACTGGCAAAGGGTACAAACTGTACATGTCTAGATGGCCTGTTCTCATGAGTCATTTATGGGCATGCACCTGTCTTCATATAAAAAAAAGATAGAATACCGTAACACTACAAATAAAAGCAGGGTCCCAAATAGATGCTTACTGGCGTGGGTGGCTATGTGTCTTGACAAATAAAAACAGGTCTCAAGAAGCTTGCCTGTTTTTTGGATGTAATTTATAAAACTTGAGCTAATTCTAGGATGCTTGGATTAAACATGCATGTAAATTGCGATAAAGAAAACTAGTGGTAGCGATGTTGGGTAGGCTATGCTTGTTTTCATTTCCTGGCTACAAAATGTAATTGGTAATTCTAGTTTAACTTTTCACCCTTTATACTTTACTGTAGGCAATGCTGAACATTGACATGCTTGTTGCTCACAGGCAGCATGTGTGACTTAATCCTCTGCGCAGATGTTTTACTAGCAGTAACAGTAACACAAATGAACAATCACTTCACACTGTCTGTAAACAAGGAATTAAATGCAACCTATTCTTTATTGGTTTTATTTAATTTTACTAAACATACAAATAATATTGAAATTGGTTTAATACTTAAATTGATAATTTTTTCCAATATTCTTTTAGCAAGGGGTTTGTTGTGCAAGTAAATAAACGCCTGTCGCATATAGATGCCTGTCCCAAAAAAAGGCCTTTTCAATTTATTGATTGAAACAAAGGCACAGGCAATTAATTGCAGTTTTACGGTATACACTTGTCATTATTATTATATTATTATTATTATTATTATACATTATACATTTTTTATTCATAAATGTTTTTTTTTAAATCAGGTGTCCAGGCACTTCCATGATTTATTGCATGCTGTCCTCATTTCATGTTTGTTTTCTTTTATTACAGGAGATGTGACGACACAGGTTTCTCTCCAGCCCGCTTTAAAATTCAATGGAGGAGGTCACATTAACCATACCATATTCTGGACAAACCTCTCACCAAGTGGTGGGGGGGAACCTCAGGGTAAGGGATAAACTTACCAGACCTTTCTTGTTGGCAAATGTATTATTATAAACCCTAATAACCACAATAGATCTCGTATGGGTGAGGGCTGTTTATTTTTTTTATGCAGTTGAACAATGCTATAGCATTGTATTTGCGTAAGTCCTGCTCTATCATGCAGGGGAGCTAATGGAAGCCATCAAGAGGGACTTTGGCTCCTTTCAGAAGATGAAAGAAAAGATGTCTGCTGCTACTGTGGCAGTGCAGGGCTCAGGCTGGGGATGGCTGGGCTATGATAAGGACACTGGCAGGCTCCGCATGGCTGCATGTTCTAACCAGGACCCCCTGCAGGGAACCACAGGTCAGTAGCTCTGGCTTAATGGAGACTGTGTTTCTCTCTCTCTCTAATCTGGGGCCAGAGTATTACCTGCATGTGTTTTTCTGAACCTCAGGTCTCACCCCACTTCTTGGAATTGATGTATGGGAGCATGCCTACTACCTTCAGTATAAGAATGTGCGTCCTGACTATGTAAAGGCTATCTGGAATGTCATCAACTGGGAGAATGTCACGGAGCGTCTCCAGACAGCCAAAAAGTAGACTGATCCACAAAATATTCCTATCCAACCCCATTAAGTTTAGTCATTAGGTTTGAGTCAAATGGTCTTTGCAAATATGCTTGATGTAAGTTTTAAAATGAGAACCTAAGGTGTGGTGTTTACCAACCTGACTGAGATGGTCAGTTGACCCTTGTGGAATTATTTGGGCAGTTGCACAATGTTAAATAATTTCAGTTTGGTCTCTTTCCTGTAATTGATATGATCTTAATGTCAAACCTCATACACTTGGCAACAAGATAACATGACTCCTTCAAATGTATTTGCAAAAGTTTATTTTTATAATTGCTTCTAAACCCACAGTACTCAATGTACTAGTTATACCAATCTGTGTCTGGTTTGTTTATACTGTAATATCTGTATGGGGTTAGGTAATCAAATTATCAACATTATTCATGTCGTTCCAAATATAACTTTAAATTGCAGTGTTATTATTGGAGTCGTCTGTAAATCATGTCAGTGTTCTGTCTGGAAAACCTTGGCTTTGCAGAAACATTCTATAATAAACACTAAGTTTTGTCACTGAACAAAGCTATTTTATTATCTATTATGCACTTGCTACAAAATCACATTTTAAATGTAGCAATTTGTTAACCAGCCCTGTATAGAATCCTTGTTTAATCTACTACCAAAAGGTGTCAGTGTTTGCACATGTTGTACCTCTAGACTCATATGCCCATAGACAACGTTGTGCTCTTGCAGACTTTCACAAAGCCTTTTTTTTCCCCAAGTGATCAAAAATATCTAATAGCCACTATTTGCACATACAACACTAAAATCTAGCATGTCCCAATAACACTTTATTAGAACATTGCTGCAGTGACTTTATTCCATGTTATACTCCAGACAGACTAATTTTAGCCATTGCTCCAAAACTTCAGTCAGGAATTGGATATGCTCATAACGTTTATGTCCGTGTACAACTTTCAGAATAATTGAGTTTTAAGAGGGAAAATTCCACGCAAAAAGAATGTTTATCAAAATCACTTCCAGCTGCATAGTTCTGTCAGTCAAACTGCTCCTTTGTCATCAGTTGGCAACAGTTTGTATTCAAACCTGGAATTCCCTCCCTTTTTGTGGTGGCTGATAGGTTGTGGCAGTGGATTGCTTTGTCAGTCAGGTGAAAAAGTTACTCTCTTGTTAGGACAATTGATTATCACAATTTAGGTTTAATAATAGCCATATCCCATATAGCGTTTGTACTATAGTACACTTGTCATGTACAATAGTATGCATATAATGATTTAATGTAGCATCTCTGCATTAGGTCAGCAGTTATAGGTTCAGACAATTATCAATGCAGTCAAATTGGGTCAACTTTTAAAGCCATTACCCTGAGCACAACAGCTATGTGGGAGACCGTAGCGTAATGAATGCATTATGTTTATTTCAGACTGGATGAGCCATCCGTAGCACAGGCTAACTTGTGCTAGAATTTTATTATTATTAGAGGAAGTGATGACGGGCTGTTGGCATAACCAAATGTCACATTTGGCACAGACAAGTAGAAGTAATATTATAGCCGCTAGAGACACAGAAGTCACTGTTAACACAAGCTTTTCTGTGAGGGCGGTCTAGCCAGCTTTTAAAAACATAAGCCCCCCTATTTCTTAAAGATGATGGCATGTCTAAATGTGGCCTACTCTTCCTCTGTAAGCTTTGGGTGTGCCAAAAGTTATTTCCCTCTTCCATGACTCATAAAAAACATTGTTGGTTTATCCACTCTGCATGGGATGAAAGGACAATATGAGAAAAACATCAGTTTTGCTCTAATACACTCCCCCTCATGTTTCTCTATCAAAACATCTACACACACATCTATTATCTTCATTGCAGTTCAAGCTGCAAGTAGAATTTAATTTGGGAATCTTTGGACTGCTGTCACTAAATGTGTGTAAAGTTTGTATAGACAGAACCTTCGACACTGCACGCTCACAAAAGGTGGTTAACATGACAAAGTGATAAAAAAAAAATCTGAATCTTATTGACTGGCAAATACCACTTGTTGAGCTGATGGGGAAAATTCCTGGGTTCCCTAGTCATGACATCTAGAATATCAGAGAAGTTTAAAACATCTATTCCATACATGGGAAGTATTAGGGAATATTACTTTTTTGGGTGAAATCAGGGAACTATGTTTGCAACATGTTTACATTTTAGTTGCCATTCAACAAAATATATTCACATAAATTTTCAGCTTGTTTGTATTTGCTATACTCGATATTGAGATAGATATTTAGCTGTTCTTCCATTCAGTATATGTAATGAAAAATCCTATTTTTAATAAATGAAAGTCAAGGAAAAGTCAAGGAATTTTAAATTTCTATGTATCTGTAATGTTTTGATCATTGTGTATTTATGACTTTTGACTTGTGGCTATAGCAAAACATGGCTGTAATATTTGCAGCCAATGTGTGATAGAGGCTAAAACATTTGGGGACTTTTCTATAGATTGAGCATCAATTTATGTGAAGTACCCATGACTTTGATGCTTTAAACACAGGTTTGATCCAGGCCTCTGTGCAACACACCCTTGAGTTCAGGAACCATGTTGTGAAGTGCCTGACACAGCTATGTAATCCATTTGACACACATTATGGGCATAAGTGAGAGTGCGACTATGTGTTAGATTGGCATCCAAATGGCCTCTTACATGCAGATGACTACTCTAACCTACCCCATCTAATGAGTGTAACCTATCTACTGCTGAATAGCTATTTTGTTTGAATCAGACTCCCAAGAAATCATCCTTCAAATTTGGGGTTTGGCCATGGGCTATTAGCCTGGCTCCACCCAACTGCATTGCATTGCTCTAAAATCTAATTATTTTCACTTAAATTATAGTCTGGAAACCTTGTTCGCATTAGCGTCCGCACAGCCACCCTGCTGGCGGTCCAATCAGGGTGGATTAGTGAGATGACGTTGAAGTCAAGCAGGTTTTGAAATGGTGGTAGAGCTAGATGAGGCGATCAAAACAGTTGACACCGATTGGTCCAGCACTGTCCAGTAGTTTAAATATTAACCAGATGTCAACACCAAGTAGGAAGAAACAACTGCAAACACTTCTCGATGGAGCATTACACCAGGCTAATGGGCTTTTTAACATACAGTAAGTAAACCTTACTGTGGGACATTCTGCTCAAACACTAGCATTTATTTGACCATATTCTAAGTTGAATTGCATCATGCAGACTGACATAACACAAATCTAAAATACATTGGATAGAAATACATTGCACACAGACTGGATCAGATATGAGCCCACCCTGATTAGGAATTTCAAATGTGAATTTGAATTCTCATTTGCTCAATGAATTAACACCACCAAAACACTTTTCTGTCTTGGCCTAGAGAAGACATAACAAATGTCTGTCCTTGAATAATAACACTGTTGATGTTACACCATATTTCAAAAGAAACACTACACATGGTGGCTGAGAGAAAATAACATACCGCATTAGAAAAACTAAGTATTATATTACTTACACTTCCTTGCTCTTTTAGCTGATGTTAGGTTGGATCTGTCTACACTATAATAATAACAAAAAAGCAAAAATTATACTTTGAGTTATAGGCCTAAAGTATCACCTCCAGGAGGGGTGGATAGAGATAGATGGGATTGCCATTGAAACCATCTTCACTAAAGCTTTTCTGAGCCTCATAAATACTATACTATAATGCAATTGAGGAGTGTAAATTAAGTTATATTGCTAATTTTGTCATTCCACAGGAACCACCTGTTGGATAGGTGAAATTTATAGTAGGCATTTACCTTCTGGCAAATCAGATACCAAAGCTGGAAGCTATAGAAATTCCTTAAATATGAACATGCAAGAGCCACTGCCCTTTTTTTGCATTTTTGCTTTCTCAGCACATTTTTAGACTGTTGTAGTGGGGAACCCACACCTGTGCTTGCCCTGGCTGTGAGTGCTGCGATCCCATTTGCAGTGGAAAATGGACAGCAATGGCGTGTCAACACAGGAGTTGTAAGACTTTCCAGCACTGGCCCTCTATTATTCCTGGCAAAGCAAGGCGATGGAACTTAACAACGGGCACCCGCTTGGTTCAGTGCCTGAGCCAAAGTGCTTGAAGGAGGAGCTCTTCACTGGGCCAGAAGTCCCAGGATCTAGATGTTTCTGTAGAGAGGTATAAAACATACATACTTACAACAATTTATATTTAAATGGGCCTATAAACAAATGTAGTGTGAGCTACTGGATCTGTTGGTGTGTAGCCTTTGTTAATGGACTGCATTTATATAGCGCTTTTCTAACCTTCCGACCACTCAAAGCACTGTACAGTATAGCCTCACATTCACCCATTCACACACACATGGCGATTGCTGCCATGCAAGGCGTGACCAACCACTGAGAGCAGTTAGGTGTTAGGTGTTAGGTGTCTTGCTTAAGGACACCTCAACACTTGGTGAGGAGTTAGCGACTTGGATCACCTGTCGCCTTGCTCTACTCACTGCACCACTGTCGCCCAGAGTCTTTGTGGTAAAAAAGTAAAAAAGAAAAAATCTTATATTTATGTATTTTACTTATAGTTGTTTAAAAAAATATTCCACTAAAGGAATTATTGGTTTGTAAATTCATTGAAATTTGCAAAAGAAGCTATAAGAGCGCATTCACACGGGCCGTATCACTGCTTTGAAGGAGGCAGTCTGGGTGTCCATGCAAAAGAACGGTGATTGTAGAGTTGCTGAACTATGAGATTTAAATTCATAACTCCTGGTTTTAAAAATCAACTGACAAGCTTTTGAATCATTAGTAAAGTCAAAGGTCATATCCAGAGGCAGGTAAAGAGAGAGTCGCGTCATCACCATTCACCCCTCAAAATAGTTCCTGGAAGTTAGCCGAAATACTAAAGTACCCTATAAATTTTCTCTCTCTCTCTCTCTCTCTATATATATATATATATATATAATTGCCCACCAAGCACTTCCTGTAACTATTTTGCCATAGGTTTTGCCTCCATGAACCACGTGACCGTTGAAAATGAAGAACTTCCGTTGGCGTAACTCTGTTCTTTCCATGGCTCTGGCCATGTCTAATTTTCTGTGCATCAGGAATTATCTTTCTATGCATGTAGGCTAATAACTGCCTGAATCTCTCTCTCGCTCTCTCTCTCCCTCCCTCCCTCTCTGGCTTTGGCCATTATTTCTGGAGCTGCTCTTTTCCTCTCTGTATTATTCGTCTTGGCAATTAAGTCTTTTAGATCTGGAGACAGCAATCCCTTTGGATTTAATCAAGTGAACAGAGTTTTTTCTGTCAGGATTTGGCCGCCTTCTCTGGTCCTTTGGTGCGAGTCAGCAGATCCACCTTGGCTGGGCTAGCAGGATGTCAAGAGCATTTCTAAAGGGAAATTTAATAGAATCTGCAGAACGCTCAGAGACAGGACATTTGTGTAATGCCATAAGGTGCTGCCCTGTGTGGCAAGCTGAATGTCTCATCTTGAAAAGAACATGCTGCCATAAGCCTCCATCTGCATTAAGCTTGGTCTGGGTTTATAATGATAGTAAAGTTTATTTGGCAGAATTATATTTCTAAAACATTTTCTCCCTCTATTGACTTCAATTTTTTATTTCTCCACAAAACACACAATGCCTTTATGCCGCTGGTCAACATGCCAGCATGTTGCATCATACACATGCAATTAGAAAAACAGAGATGAGAGCTTGTATCCAAACACCTGTTGAACTAATTAAGTATTGTATCGTTCATCAGTGCGTTCATGAGTGCAACATATGGACCTGTTCGGTGTACATATATTTCAGGTTGATGCAGTAAAAAATAAAAATACTAAATGGGTTAAAGAGTCATTTCAAATTATAGACTATAATTATACGCTAGAATAGATATAAATTCTCTACAAATGGGTGACCTCATAATACTGCAGTCCATTTGTTGTTGCAGTCTGGTAGCCTATGAGTGTAAGTAATGAACATTGGTGACAAATGTAAAAACCAAACAACAACAACAAAATGTTTTAATATTGTTCCAAATGTAGTTTTATGAATATCTGCATGACATATGGATCTGTCTAGTTCTTTTCACTCTTAAGCTCTGCTGGTATGGAAAACTGGACCAGTAGACATTTCGTTCAAGGCCATGTTTCTTTTTGTGATTGTGTTCATGCGTGTGTGCGTGTGTGTGTGTGTGCATGCGTGTGTGTGTGTGAGATGTGATGTGCCTTAAATGAACATGGAGCATGACTAAACCCCCTTTAAGCTTATCCATTAATCTCTTGTAAATTCCGTCAGAACCAATCACTCTCAGGCGGCAGATCCCATATTTCATTCAAAATTAGATCCCTAGTGATGTTTGTATTAAAGGGACCACAATGTGTGTGTGTGTGTGTGTATGTCTGTCTGTCCATCTGTCCGTCTGTCTGCCTGTCTACATGCACTGGATGTGCTCTGCACGTGGAGTATTTGGAGAGATAACCAACATGGAAAAAATGACGACAACGCACATGGACCACAACAGGAGAGAGAGAGGAATAGCAGCTTGCTGCGTTGGCTTTTTTTAAACATCTGGTCAAGAGAATTAGAAAATAAAAGAATGAGAAAAAAAATATTATGTGAGGATAGCGCTCTTAGGGGGAAAATATTGTACAACGCAACCCCTTACCCTTTTCCATAACTTCACACACACGCACACACACACACACACACACACACATCCACCTGCAGTGGGTCCTCAGGGGTCCTGTCTGTGAAATCCATAGTCTGACCACAGAGATAACTGCTCCTTCATCTGTGTGGGAGCAGCTGAGTGTAAACCGTACTCTGTAATGAGAAGCAGACATTGATATCTGATATATTCAATCCATAAACAATTAAATTTAGCGCTGGCCATTTCTGTGGTCAACTACATCAGGAGAGGAATGGGAGTGGTGGCATCTCAACTCAAGGCGGCAGAGGATGTGGTATAGCTGCTGAGGCCTGGACGATAACCAGGTGTTCTCAACGATCAAGTATGGCTGCCAAAGGCGCACACAGTCACCGGTCAGTTATGTAAGAAAGAAGAAAATGTAGATTCTCTGTATGTCAATCTGTGTGTGAAGTCGTGTTTTGTTTTTTTTTGCCTGGGGATTTTCCATCGTCTCCGCGGTATCCAGAAACAGATGCAATATTGGCAGTTAAACCAGGAGATTTAGAATAATAAGCCCTCAAAGCATTCCTGCCTCTGTCCCTACTAATTTCACACTCGCCCTTTTTACGCTGCCAATCTTCCTTTAAATACAGTTTTGTCAGTGATATTAATCCATGCACCATATTGTGATTTCGCTCCCAAGTTGTTAATTTGCTCCCTCAGCACTCTTTCTCAGTATTTGTTTTAACATGTCTTACTTTCACTGGATTTTAGAAACTTCTTCTCCTTAGCAGCAACCTGTTCAATCAGATTAATTATAAAAACACTGTCGCTGAGCCTTTTTACACACCGTCTCTTCTTATAAGGCTCAAAGTGATTACATTTAAACAATATTCCAAGGTAATCAAGGTAATTCAAGGTAATGTACTGGAACATTCACTGCCTTTAAGACTGCTATACTTTTCCAGAACTCTGTAATAAGTGTTGTTGAGGGTTGTCATAGTACAGTGGTGAGATTTAAGAACCAGAGGTTCCCGCTTAACTACTGTAAATCTTTGAGCGATTGGGATGAATGGCCCACTTAAACGTGTAATCAGTCATTCTAGAGAAAGCTTGTTGATGTTTGAACTTTATCAAACAAAAACACCTCTCCCTTTAATGCCATATTATGCTCCCTCTGAAGCACTGCCCCACACATTGGAAATGTGTTGTCAAGGCTAGGATAATGTTGTGTGGTGCGGTCTGTGTTCATTTGTTTGTGTTCATATTTACAGAACCAGGCCTGTGTAGAAACTCCAGATACAGCCAGCTAGCGGAACATGAGCAGATATTTGCTGAATTTGACAAAAAGTTTATTATCTTAAAATCTCTGACTCTACCTTAAAATTCAGCAATAAGCTAAGAATTATCAATCGCCCGTGTCCACGAGAGGTACTCCAGCCTCAGTGCAACTGATTTAGGCACGTGGATGACTTCATTTTAGCACAGCACACAGCCACAGAAGTGAATGCCTGTATGTCTATTATAGGCCAGGCACCATACTTACTGCATACTGCTGTACACATACTTAATACAGTACATGTGCAAAATTGATTTAGGAGCGTGCCTTCACACTGAGACAGTGGCAGAAATACTATTACACACACTGTCCCACAAACTGCTTTCACATTGACACACAGGTTACTTGTAAACTAAGCAGAAACAAAGCAGAGTGTTGGTCATTGCCGCTAGCTTAGATTGCTGACGCCTGATTAGCAACCTAACCAGATCTTCAAAGCAGAGTGCTATATAACTGTGTGTGTGTGTGTGTGTGTGTGTGTGTGTGTGTTTATAAAGTGGTTGCACGTTGAAAGCCCAACAACGCCTTCATCTATAAAGTGTCTGTTTAGCGTTAGACTGGTCACCTTGTTGGTTAACTTAAAGTGTTCCGTCTTTGGTGCACCCAATGTTTCCTGTCTCAAATGGGAAAGCTCACCGTAAGCTCTCAGCCACAGTGCCATTACATAATGACATTGTGTTCAGTTTGTCCTCTCGTTCACTGCACTTCCATCTGTTGGCCTCAGCCAGCCAACCAGCTAACCTCAGCACCGCCTGACTTTGTTTTTTCCCTACATATAGCTGTGGGAATCACACAATCACACAAGCCATCTTCTGGGTCCCAAATAGAGGATACTGTTTAACGGCGGGAGATTAATAAAGCATGAGGTAAAAAAATATTACCTTGGAAGCTGCTTTGGTAGCTTGGAAAAAGTATTCTCTTTTTTCCTTGTATGACTATTTCTCAGTATGAGATGGCTTTTCAAGATGAGATTATTTTAATGTCTAGATTGAGCCGTGTTATGAAGTAGCCAGGAAGGGAGGAGAGCAATGCATATTTTCAGTCCCCAGCAGCCAGTGTACAGTATTTCCAATACACTTAACGATCAAGCGTCATTGTCATTACTTCGAGTCTATCAATGTGTCTGTGAGACCACGCATTGACATTATGTGTGTGTGTGTATAATTGTCTATGTCTGATTTCATCTGCTTTCATTAGTATGTGTGTGATGTCTTCATGGGTGGCATTTGCCTGCACATGGAAGTGTTTGTGTGTCTGTGTCTTGTGTATCTGTCTATTGGTCTGCCCGATGCATCCAAATAAATCAGCTCCCAGAAGCGTATTCCAAAGGCAATTATGAATAATAGCTAATGATAGCTGTCAGCAATACTAGAATGCACATCCCTTCTACACCAAAACAACCAGCCATCACTCCAGATGGTTTCTTTGTTTTGTGGGTTTGTCTGTCATCCTGTCTCTCTGTGCTTTTTAGATTTCAGGATTAGGTTTCTTACATACTCGGGTGGTCGGACCAATATAGTAAGCATAAGGTTAAAGAGAATTTTAAATATGTTGTTGCTAATGTTTGGTCTGCAATATTGTGAATAAAGGTGTAGGTTATGTCGAAAGTTCCTTTTGAAGCAGTTTTTTCACCTGATTACTGTGTGACACATTGAACATTTTATTTATTATTCTTCTTCTTTACAGCTCTCTGACCCAGTTCTAATCATGGCTTATTCTTTTTGAGGGAAAACAGGAGCAAAGAAGCACTGCTGAATAGCCCAGAGGCACGAGTCAAAATTCCAACCGAATAACGCAAATATTCCACCTTTGTCTAAGTCAGCTTGTCAGTTCACATATGACGTGTAAAGAGGAGGAAAGGGAAAAACATCAAATAAAGTGAGGCACCAAACACTTTCCATTCTACAGCCCCTTGCAGAGAATGTCTGTGAAATGCAACCGCCTGTCACCGCTTGTTTTTTGAGAGATTGGTCGACCAGGGACAGAGAACGGGGTTCTGGTTTATTACGATGGGAGAGGCAATGCCAGGCATTTGGCAAATGGCCTCATTTCTATAAAGTGATATTTTCTCTAACCTGGCAATAACGGTTTAATTAAATATATTTTGTTTACTTTGCATCTCAACTCAATGTTGTTTTTAAATCATTGCTAACAACGTATTATTTTTTTTGCTTAATTTTTATAAACAATTTAACATTTAACAACAGCTCATATTCTTGTTGTAGTGGAAGATGCTTCTGGGTTGTCACAACATAAGCATTTTCAAACCAAAATACAAAACTCTGACAAGTATAAACGTTTTATAAACATACTGCATAGTCTTAGGTCTATAGGCTATTATACTTTGTATGGGGTTCATTAGAAATGGGTAACAAGCAAAGTCATTTCTTTCTGGAGGTTGTGGCTAAAAAAGTAGGAGTATAAGTGCTTTATCGAACAAGAGCTATTTGATTAAAAGGCAATAATCTTTCATTTACATTGTTGGTCTGTCTCATCATACCCCAGATGTTTTGGGAGAAGAAAAAACAGGACACTAAAGCACACATCTTTTTCACTGGGTGTCATTATAATCTCGGGTTATCACTTAGACCAGGAGTGGGTAATCCTGGTCCAACACAGCAGATTCAAATGAATTAGAATCAGGTGTGTTGGAGCAGGGAGGCATCTGAAACAGCCCTCCAGGACCAGGATCCCCCATAATAAGGGGGATATAGCCATATGTAAAGTGTCAAAATAAAAATATTTATTTCGGCCTGAAATGACAGCTTTGGAAAACAATAAACCTGTCAAAGGTAGAAAGGTGCCAACCATGCATTTTCCAAAACAGCTGCTGGCATTTCACTTGCATAGATTGTTCCGCTGACGTACCATATCTCATACAGGAATGCTAATATGAAGTAGCAGTTTTGGCATGTACTAAATGCTAAATATCTTGAAACAAACGTTTGTGACACTGCCCATGTGTGAAGCACATTATCTGATGGGCAAGGCATTAATAATGACACAAACAATAAATCTGTCACTGTCTTTCTCTGGAATCAAAGTATAAAAATGAAATATGGTTAATTTGTATTTGCAAGATTAGGCCATTACATCCTATATAAACATATATGTACATGTATGCATATGGGCTTAGAGTTTATAGGCACACATATGCTTTATGTGGACTAAAACAAACAATTTACAAACGTGAAATTTGATCATAAATATGTCTCTGTATCATACAGTTGATAATACTAAGCATAATTATCATCAATTTTCAATAATTGTCAGCATCTGTCATAATAATTACAATGTATTGATGGAAGTTGAAAAGGACATTCAAAATAAATATTTGGGGATTTTTTGCACAGCAGACGTATAAAGAACATTTCAGTGCCACTTAGTCATATAGTCGTTTCATTTAATGTCTGTTTTGTCAGAGAAATTTGTTGTTGAAAAGGAAGAAATACTTCTTCCTTTTTTTGCCTTTTAATACAGTTTCTCCTCTATATAACCTCTCACGGATCACACAGTTTGCTTTGCTTGCCTTGAAAAGGCTGTTATTGGTTTATATATGCCATTAAAGGGCCCTACATTATCCAGCAGTCATGATGCAAAAGTTGCGATAATGGAATTTCTTTTAAATAAAAGCATAAACTGTGTATAGCTTTGTGAAATTGACATCATTGTTTTAAAGGTACAGTACATTCCAAATGTTTTATGGCACCTCCTAGAGCTACTTTTCCTCCCATGTTTACTCTTGGTGTGGTGAAACGGGGGCATACAGTATATTGGAGATTGAAAATATATGTAAGAAATTAGATGAATACTGTCCACCCCAAATAAAGACACTGCAGTCAAAAGATTGTTTTGGTTAGCTGGAAGTTAATTGATTTAATTGGTATATTCTGGCTTGACGTGGAAATTAGTTTCCCTCTCTCTCTCTCTCTCTCTCTCTCTCTCTCTCTCTCTCTGTGTGTGTTTATTTTACAGCCTTGCATTATAAAACCTAAAAGACCTCTTTTATACCAATGACAGGCTCAAATAGCAGGTTGGAATGTTGGCAGGATAGCCTTGGACACACTAGCTGAGTTTAAACACTGCTACAACACTTGTATTGAAGTAGTAGAAGTGAATCAAATGTCTTCTCTTCCTCTGCCCTTATTCATTTCGCTGCTCATGCCTTTGAGGTGACTGTGACTGTTGTCCCTTGAGCTGTATAATATCACACAGTAGTGGTCGGTTTGGATCCTTTTGAGTGATCGGGGGATTTGATTATTTTTAAATGTCAATATTTATATTATTATCTTTATTTGTTTTTATTTATCTGCACAAGTTCGGTTGAAATGTAGTTTTGGGGATCATAGGTCAATGGTTTGAGAACCACTGCACTAAGAGCTTGTTAAACATTCACGTTTCCTGCATGTCCCTCCCTCTCTGTCAAAGCAATATAAATCCCCTTATGAAGTGTTAACTCCAGTTTTTGGCTTTAATGTCTTTGTCCCATATTTTACCACATTTCTTTCACTACGTCTATATATTACTAGTATGCATTTTTTTTCTCTGTTTGTCAGCAATATTTCTTTCTCTGCTCACCGTGGCTCTTCCCAAGCTCAGCTGTCCCCTAATGTAAATCAGCCTTTTCTCCCACTCGCCTCCATGAAGTACATAAACACAATAACGCATGTCAGCAAACTTTATGTAATGCTGCAATCCCTAGGCTCCTGCCACCTAAGTGTTTTTGCTGAGGCCAAACTTAACTACGCCAGTCTGCTCCTATTAAGTCATTACAAACGTCTAAGTAAACCAAAATTTGGTCACTGGTCCCCAAACTAAATTAGGCAGAGAACCTTACCTTTAACGCCATGCTATTATATCACAAACCTTCATGGCTTCACTAAAAGTGACATCTCCTGTGTCGATGTGTATGCAAGATGGTATAATTACAAAGCAGCGGGGTCTGAGAATGAAAAATATCCCTTTCATAATGAGCTCACCCAAACCAAAGGACCATTAAAAACTTGGAGTCACTGTGCAGTTGTCATCTTGGGGTTTATAGAATTTATTCCAGAAACAGTTTAGGATATTCTTTCTTGTAGGGAAAGGAGTTTTTCATTTTCTCTCTCTATATTATTTATGGCTGTTGTTTCTGTGCTTGTGATCCAATGCCGGCATTACAAAAGTTGCCAAGGTTACGAGACATCCCGCTGGATTTTTTTTCTTCCTCTCTCTGGCTACTGCTGTTGTGGTTCACTTTTCAATAGGGTTCTTATGTAATCTAATAAAGGCTCAAAATTAAAATATGTTTTTAATTTTTTTCTGTCCCATTAAATATGTGCTTGCTCAGATAAACAGGATTAAACCAAGACCTGGGGATGACACATTTAAGATCAATATAGCTGCTTAATATATATACCGGTATCCTATATTTACGGTGAAGTTAGATGAAATAACATTATCCTTTTTGTTACGTGTTTACAATCTGCTTTTGTGAGTTGCTTTGACATTGTGCAGCTGTGGACAAAGGTCAGTTATTGAATGATACACTACAAGAAAATAGTTTTGCACTATTCCTAAGCGTTAAAAAATTGACAATTTGTTTCTGGCATATGAAATATGCATTCTGGCAGTTTTTGCTGTCGGCAAACCGAAACCACACCCGCATAACAACTGATTAGAAAGTTCAGTCTACTCGGACACATAAAAAATGATTGCTAGACTTTCCAGACTGATTCTCACAGTGAAATTAAACTGAAGCTCGCAAGGTCAGGATGGTCTCGCGAGGCTAATATGTGTTACCATTGTTATGACATTCTTTTTAATATATACTGTATTTTCCTTTCTTTTGGTGATTTCATTGTGGCTGATTTGCGGTCCAAGGACTGCATGTACCAACTAATTTCACAGTGTCCTCCATACAGCTTCATCTGTTAAATCAAATCCCAGGTTATGTCAAAATATGTATTATTAACGTTATTCTCTACGTATACTTAAAGTAACTCCTCACACCAAGTGACAAGGTGTCCATGAGCAAGACACATAACCCTAACTGCTCTCAGTGGTTAGATGGCACTTTGCATGGCTGACACAACCTTTGGTGTGTGACTGGGTGAATGGGAGTTAAACTTGTGCTTTGAGTGGCCAGAAGGTTATAAAAGCGCTATATAAATGCAGTCAGTTTTCAGAAAACTCAAATATGGTTGGCAACAAATTATGACAAACACAGTTGTATTTGACACAAACCCTCTATTATGATCTACAGTATTGCTGCTTATTTAATCAATCAACTAAATCAGCTTGCAGCTAGCATGCACTATTTTCTGTCTTGCCTGAAGTAACAGCATGAAAATCAACAGAGGAAACTTCTTAACCTAAAGTATATAGGTCTGGAACAGTGTAACACCTCTATTATTATCTATCAAGTGATTTGTACTGTAGAAACCCTTCTCTATACAATGCCTGATACCCAATTAGAAAATGAGTACTATATTTCTCACATATTGTCAAATCACATTTTGAAATAATTATTTCCCTCGAATTCTCATTTTGTCTGTGTCCTTAGCCTTCAACCAATGATTTCAGCCATCTAGAATGAAGTCTAACTCTTTCCAGTCCAAAAGTGACTCACTTCTGTCAAGAAGACACAAACACAGCATGTGGGGAGATACATCGTGAAAAAAGACCTGTATGTTTTTTTGCGGTCACCAAAGTATGGTCACATGATCTCTGTAAACTTTAATAATGTATATATTTAAATACAGTATTGTACGTTGCAATGAAGCCAGTAGCGTCCTTCTAGCGTTTACTTAGTCTGTATGTAGCTGAGTTTATAATGCATAGTACACATGTGGAAATTAAGCAGGGCCTGGACTCAATCAAGCCTGTATGGCCTTTTGCCCCTATTTTATATAAAGGATCTGCTGCGTGCTCTGCAGTTAGACCTTGATTTTAATGTTAACTTATGAAAACTATTACAGGGCATATCTGTCACACAATGGAAAATATCTTATGTGTTGTTTTACAGATTTGATCGTTATGGATGGATGTCATGGCGCTAACTTGGCGGAACAAGATGAGATTATGAAATTGCATCATCCTACGACTCATTCTCGCAGTGAAGCAAGTTTGTGTGTTGGCGGACTTGGCGTGCTGGTGTCGGTCTGTGTGAAGTGATTGCTTCTGCTCGTGAGGGTCATATTCCATCCCTGCATCCTCTGAGCTCAGCCATTGGCTCTGCTGCTAGACCAAAGCAGATGTCGCAGGCAACAATATCAAGGCATGCAAAGTAAATTGGATTTTCTTTCTGGGGACATAAACACAACAATACCAGCCATATTGTAGTTAGCCAAATGACTTTATACTTCAGTGGTTAGCACACTGCCCAACCAGGACCACACAGGCCTTTAGAGATGAACTGACTTCATGATGGCCTCTGCAGGATGATGTGTTAAAGTTAGTAATTACTTCCCCGCAATGGGGTGTAACAGTCTGCTCTTTGTTTTGTTCTGAGTCTGTGTTCATGTGCCTTTGTTTTCCTCCTGTCTGTGGTGTCTACAACCCTCCTTGTCACGGTTCCCGCCTCTTGCTTCATAGTTGACTGTCTCATTAGTTCCACCTGTTTCTTTTCCAGTCCTGGTTATCTGTCCCTGCGTTCAAGATGATGTAACGTTTACTTTACGTTCAGTGAACAGCGGTGGACTGAGCGCCAAGGAGAATTTGGGCTGTGGGTTGAACAACATTCACAAGGCTAACAACAACAACGCAATTGTTTTTACTGCTGTAGATTATGTTTCAGCTGTACAGATGAACAAGACGATGTTGGAACTCTGTCGCTGCTGTAGCGCACTAAACTGGTTCCAATTGCTAGGAAGGCTATGTCCACAGTATATATTCAAATTTTAAACTTCATGCCCTTCATATCAGAATGAAAAGTCATACATTTAAGACGAAATCAGATGGTAATGAAAGTAACATTTGATACTGGTCTGGTACTTAATAGCGATAATGACAAATATTCGCTAATGTATAAAACACCCTACAGCTACACATTTAATACATGTCAATGAGCAACACTCGCCATGGCCATTAGACACAGAAAACATGTCTTTGAAAGTAGTTTAAGAAAGATGCAAACGTTTTCAAGGAAATGTTTTGTTCAGTATAACACGAACGAACCAACAAACTGCAGCAAACGTTGTGTCAACTGAATGTAGCCTGTCTTCCCCATTGCTTTGCGTTACTGATTGATAATTGTATTTACCTGTGCTTCCCTATATTTATGCCCTGTGTTCTTAGAAGTTGCTTTAGGTATTCTTTCCTATTTGTCTCTGGTCCCATGGGACATGGATTTATGTGGTATTTATCAGTTTTCCTGTAGCCTGTTTGTTATGTCGATTCCTACCTGAACCTCTTCCTATCTGATTCAGTTAATGAACCAAACCTGTTTATCTCAACTGCGATTCTGCTTAGTAAAATGCCTGCACAATAATGCTAGCCCTAACTGGTTTGTCTATGCATGTGCAATGTCTTCACACTTGAATAACTGGGTTTCTGGAAAACATACAATCTGAGTTTTCCTTGTTAAGGCCACCATAAGAAAGCATTAATTTAAGCTTATTTAATATATGTGTTTCTTAATGCAACCGATCTATTATTCTGTTGTATTGATAGTGTGAGGATTCTTTACTTTCCAACCTCATTACCCCTGACAGGTCTCTCTCTCTCTCTCTCTCTCTCTCTCTCTCTCTCTCTCTCTCTCTCTCTCTCTCTCTCTCTCTCTCTCTC
>JAODTR010000017.1:1253775-1264059 GCA_025399935.1 Amblyopsis rosae
CTCATTGTCCGCAGGAGGTCCGCTGTTTGACGGTGCGCTGCCTGTAGGCAGGCCGGACCCTGACCGGACCACCTTGAAGGGGGAGACATTTTGGCAGATGTGCAGACTCGAAAGCGGGCCCGCCCCGGATCCGCCCCGGATCCGCTCGGATCCTTTTGCTATCTGGGCAGTAACATGCAACGTTGGCCAATCAATTAATGCAAATTCATACAAAACATTTAACACATGAGCCATAATATGGTTCTGCCCATCTAATTGCTCTAAACTACTGCTACTGTATATAACACAGTCATTCAAATAGACCAATCAGCAGCCTGTGGGGGCTTATATTTAGTATATTCTGTTTTCAAGTCACCGGAAATGGGCATTTAAGTGCTTTATTTTGTATTTTTTTTAATCTTTGCATGAAAGCATACCTCCGTACTGTACCCCCTTGCGTCAAATGGCTCTTCTGATAGTAAAGGTTGCAGACCCCTGGGTTAAACGCTGCTCCCATAGTTTAATAAAAAACGGTTGACGCCCATTAGGATGCAAAGACTGTGAACAATAATCAATGAAGCATGAACAATTGCCATTAAACCAAACTAGCAAGGATCTTGGATGATTTAAAACATAGATAACATATAGAGCCATTCTTATCCCATAAAATACAGCTTTTTATTAAAAGGGGAAAGTGGTCGATAGTAACGCCAGCAGTGATATGTCTCATCACAGTTCAGTCCTATTATTTAGTTTACAGCACACAATTTAGGGTGCAGTTGCACTTTTAATGTTATTCTGTACCCTCAGGTCAAAGCCAGACATCAAGATGGAGCCTAGTGCTGGGAGGCCAGTTGATTATCAGGTACCTGTGTATACTGTGTGTGTGTGATTGTGTGTTTCTGTCAGCCACTTATAAGAAGTCATAACAACTGGGAGCTGTGACTATGCATGGCTTACCACCTAAATGCAGTCTGTCTAGATGTAAACCTTCAGTGCCAGTACTAATACGCTGGAATAGTGTCAAAATGAATATAAATTACTTCAGAATATCATGCAGGGTTTTCCTGCAGTTTTGACAAAACAAAAAGTAATTGTTTCATAATGTTTGGTGGCCCTGAAATAATGAGTAGACACATAATAGCCATAGTTCTTCAATAGTGTAGCCATCCATATCGTGGCTTCATCCCAGTCTTCCATATCAGCCATTATATCTACCAAAATGAAACAACAACTCTGAGGCAGATACGTCAGAATGAAGCATTACTCCAAGTTCAGACACAGCTTTTTGTCCATTTATCTGAGGCTGGCTCTCTTTCTATTTAACACAGGGATCATTAAAGCCAGTGGGACACCGCTTGGCTCTATAAACCTTTAAACTGAATCTAGTTTCTCTAGCTCTGCGTATTTTTCATACACTACATTCAATTTGGCCTGGAGAGATCTCCGAGAAAGATTAATCGATCCAGCCCAATAATAGCCCAAAAAAGGCAGAAAAAGATCTAGGATGAACAACATTGGTCAATGATAAGAAACAGCTCCTGTCGTAAAAACACCACTCCCGCTTCTAATGGATCCACTGTCCTGAATTATAGATCAGCATCACCGTGATAGAGGCCAGGCAGCTGGTTGGACTCAACATGGACCCTGTGGTGTGTGTGGAGATTGGAGATGACAGGAAGTACACATCTATGAAAGAGTCTACCAACTGCCCATATTACAATGAAGTGAGTGCTTTCAAGTGTGCTCAGCAATAAGTGCTTACTTGACACATTGTGCCAATTATTATGATAATAATAATAATAATAATAATGAAATTATCATTATTAATATTATTATATTATTTCAGTCATTTAAAGGAGCCAAACTCTGCCAAGCATTTTCCCAATGTCAAAGTTCCAATCAGATGTTGTTTGGAGATGCGTTTTGATGAGTGATGAGATTACAGTATACTGTAGAATTTCATATAGAAACTGGACTGTTTTTGTTATTATAAAAGATTATTATTGAACGCAGAGAGCATGAATAGTGATCTTAACGTAGGGATGGACCTCTTTTGAAATGCATGTCATACTGTACTTAGAAATTGTCAGCCCAGCGGTGATGATGGTGGGAAGTTAGTGAGCTTGGCTTGGTGGTGGTGATCCATAGAGGTTGGTCTGTGGCTAGTGTCATGCAGGGCGTGATAATGACAGTTTGTCTACTATTTATTCCTTCTGCCAGTCTGGAAGTACTCTGCAAAGGACACACTACAAACTTTATTTTACTACTCTCAGGGTCTGTAATACAGTATATCTACTGCATAGTAGATAACTTGTATCTACTCCTAGCTGTGTTTTAGTTATCATTTTAGTTATCAATTGAGTGCTTGTACTGAAAATTGTAGTTCCCGCTTGGAAATCTAGTAGGACGCTCCTGTCAAACCCTTGTGTTAGCAAGGCTTCATTGATGTGTGCTGGGTTCCTACAGTAGATAACAGCGCCACAGAGAAACTCTGTACGGACTTCTCACAGAGATAGCTGGTTTCCTGCTGTGCTCATTCGTATGGTTTAGACACAATTATACTGTATAGTTCTCCTAGAGCAAATATGAGATCAAGGGCAGCATAATCTGAAAACCCCAAATGCTCTCATGACAAAGGTGGGCACACAAGATTCTGAGCTAAACAAATATCCTATGTATTTTAAAATCTGGATTTGAATACACCCTGGATTTATCAACATTGTGCAACCAAGGGCAACATAACTAACAGTATTCTTCTATTTACAGTACTTTGTCTTTGACTTCCACGTCCCTCCAGACGTAATGTTTGACAAGATAATCAAGATATCGGTACGCGTGTGTATCCCACATGTATCTGACCAACAAACTGTCATTTCCAGCTGCGGTTTTGAGTCATATTTCATTTTCCCTTCTGTCTGAGTGCAGGTTATTCACTCCAAAAATCTTTTAAGGAGTGGAACCTTGGTTGGAACCTTCAAGCTGGATGTTGGAACAGTTTACTTTCAGCCTGGTAAATGTATAAAAGTAACTGACATAAACATGATACAGCAATAACACAATACTTTGCTATACATACATACATACATTGCTGGTGTATCTAAAGATGGAATCAAACTTTGGTTTGTTGAATTATTGGGAATTATTCATGACTAGATATTTTCCTGTGCGTCAAGAACACCAGTTTTATCACAAGTGGGCTATACTCTCGGACCCTGATGACATCACGGCGGGTTGCAAAGGATATATTAAGTGTGACATTGCTGTGGTTGGAAAGGGTGACAACATCAAGACCCCCCACAAGGCAAACGAGACTGACGAAGATGATATTGAGGGGTAATCAGCATTACGTGTGTCACTTGTAGAAAAGACTACTCACTGATCATAATCAGAATATTTAAACAAGATTACGCTTAAAATATGTATTAAACCATTGAAAGGACCTGTTATAAACCAGTAGGCTATTGTTTAAATTGCAATTCAACTGCTTTAAATTAATAGTGCCCACGATTGCAACAGAAAATGTTGATGCTGGGTTCCAGTAAAACCTTAATTAAAGGGACACCAAACCCCAAAATGTGGCCCCATCTTGTTTGGAAACACTACTGCTTAAGTGTGGTAGGGACACACCTCTTGCAGTTTGAATCCAAATCAAAAACCAGCGAGATTACAAGCCCCTCCCAAACCTGTGCATTCAAAGTTTATATTTTCTACAGTTAGTACATAGTCAATATAAAGCATTTATAGGGGCTTTATAGAGGGTTGTTATGATCATGCGTAGCCAACGTTGCCAACATAACCAAGATCTCTATGTGTTCCCCAGGAACCTGCTGCTCCCAGAGGGTGTCCCATCGGAGAGACAGTGGGCCAGGTTTTATGTGAAGATCTACCGTGCTGAAGGTCTTCCTAAAATGAACGCCAGCATCATGGCAAACGTGAAGAAGGCCTTCATCGGCGAGAACAGAGATTTGGTGGACCCATATGTTCAAGTGCAGTTTGCTGGGCAGAAAGTGAGTCCCACCGTAACCATAAAAAAAATATGAAAAGAATTTTCTTATTTTTTATTTTTTATTTTAAGGTCTACACTTGGTTGGTTTAACTTGTGTATGTATGAGTGTAACATTTTATTTATTATTATTAGTCTTTAGGTCTTGTTTGAGCTCTGTTATATATGTTTAGGGGAAGACATCTGTCCAGAAGAGCAGCTACGAACCGATCTGGAACGAGCAGATCATCTTCACCGAGATGTTTCCTCCGCTCTGCAAGCGCATGAAGGTCCAGATACGAGACTCAGATAAGGTCAACGATGTTGCCATAGGAACACACTTCATTGACCTCCGCAAGATATCCAACGATGGCGACAAAGGTTGGTCAAATCAAGACATCTGGCACAGCGGAAGATATTAGTCATTAGCATTGATTATCTTTTGTCGTAGCTAGCTTCATTTGTCTTAACAAGCTTACTTCATTATGGTCTAATTGTCAGTGTTGTTTTGTAAGTTGTATTTACTAGGCCCTTGAAATTACCCTATAATGAACTTTTATTGGTGATTGTAGAGTCATTTAATGGACATGAAATCCAAATAAATACATCATCTTAATATATAGAATACTAGTCAAATCTCAGTATAATATTAGAAATGCAAAATATTACATATCATTGTTTGAATAAATAGATGACATTTTAGGCTACTATCTTGACATCTCAGTATAAAATATACTTTTGCTAATAATATTTAAAGTATCAAACTTCCTGAAGAGCCTTGATTTCGACGACTCATCCTCTTCCACAGGCTTTCTTCCCACCATGGGCCCAGCCTGGGTTAACATGTACGGCTCCACGCGCCACTACACCCTGATGGACGAACACCAGGACCTAAACGAGGGCCTGGGAGAGGGCGTGTCCTTCCGGGCTCGCCTCCTGGTCTCCATTGCCGTGGAGATCCTGGACACCGGCTCCACTGAGATCATGAGCTCCACCGAGGTCCACGTGGAGCCGGTCTCCAACATATCCGAGGTGCGTCTAGCCCGTGTCTCACTGATTGAAGATACACAAGTACAGTACTGAGTCATGGTAACAAACTGACAGAGCAGAGCAGTGAAAGGAATCACTCCTTATGTAGCTTACAGTCGTGTGTGATCCTGATGAACTGTCATACTGACATGCACATTCTGTCCCCCACGGATATCCTTACCATTAGGAGCGTTTGTTTAGTCTTATAGCTATAACTAGATCTCCCAAGAACCTGCCCCCCAGGAGCCATCTGATCTTCCAATACTGTCAGCCTGGCCCTGAGCCAATCCTTGTGTTAAGTAAGGACAAAGACATACAAACATATGGGGGTGGGGGGGAAGGGTGCCATCAACTTCATAATGAGCGTCTTAGAGGAGGATGTGATTAGCGTACATTTGAAGGGGGTCACATTGTGTTGTGAGCTCTGTCTCATAAATTACCTGGATTATTAGATTATGGATAGACCGATTTAAATAACTTAATTACATGATTAAAGGTTATGAACCTGCTTATGAGTGCACATTATGAATACATTGTCATGACTGTCTCCTGGGCTGTCCTTGTGTCTCTCTGCCTGCACTTCCCCTCCCAACCTGTGGATGTCCTCGCTGTCTCCCGTGCTCCATGTGTGTTTGCCACACCTGTCCCCACTTTGTAATCACCCCTTCATGTGTAAAATACCCTGTTTTCTGTCTGCCCTGTGCTGGATCATTTGTCTAGTTGTGTCTGTGTTTTTGAGTTCTGTTCTGCAAACCTGGTTATCATTAAACCATCCTACCAACAATATCCTGCACTTGGGTCCTCATTACCACCTCTGGATGTGACAAACATACTATATAAGAATGCCACTACACTTTTCTTTTCTCTTCCAGAGCGCCACTGGCAAAATAGAGGAGTTTTTTCTTTTTGGTTCATTTCTTGAGGCAACTATGATTGACAGGAAAATTGGTGACAAACCAATCAGCTTTGAGGTCACGATAGGTAGGTTATTTCATTAGAAGTGGTTTATTTTTCTATTTTAGGGTCTGTACACCACATACAATATATTCGTACATGCTAATGCAATTGCATTTCTTTGACATACTAGCCACAAAACATTAATATACGAAACCTCCGAAATTAATTGCTTCCAGGTAACTATGGCAACCATATAGATGGGGTTAGCAAGCCTTCTTCAGCCAAGACAAAGAAAGATGAGGAAAGCATGGAGGAGGAGTCTGATCTGATCCAGAACTCCAGTGAAGATGAGGCGGATGAAGACTTAGACCTGGTCTCGGTCTCCTCCACACCGCTGATGAAGCCCTTCATCACTGACAGGTCAGGGGTCAGGGGTCATTGGTCAGAGCCACCATTTGTCTGTGATACCGCTCACTCATTGCATACGACGGTTACGTGTGCTGTGTGTTGGGACCACAGACCCATAAGTCTCACAGGACCAGCCCAGCGCATGAGCATTCATTTTTCGCTAGTGTGTTTCTTCGTCCCCTGTAAGGACGCCTTGTAAACAAATTGCTTTTCAGAGCTCTGTGACTTAAAAAACTCAATGACATCAAATGTATCAGTCATCATTTTCATCATCAGTTCATCAGTTCTTTCTTTAATTCTTCTGATTGATTCCTTCCCTTCACAGGAACTATTTCCATCTGCCATACTTTGAGAAGAAGCCATGTATCTACATCAAGAGCTGGTGGCAAGACCAGAGAAGAAGACTTTACAACTCTAACATCATGGATAAGATAGCGGACAAACTGGTCAGCCTACATTATAAAATATCTGACATTATACTACATGTTTTTAATTGGTGGATTGAAAGTTTTAATGGCATACATGGACAAATGTGAGCCTGTGTTTATGTCTGTGTTGTGTCCTAAAAGGAAGAAGGTCTGAATGATATCCAGGAGATCATTAAAACAGAGAAAGCCTATCCTGAGCGAAGACTCCGGGGTGTGTTAGAGGAACTCAGTAGTGGCTGCAGGTCAATATAACTATCCTATTCTATGGTACACTGACCTTTAAGCAGAAAAAAAACAACGAAATTAGATAATAAAATATGACAGAGTCGTGGTTTGAAGATATATAAGGTACAGTACTCCTCGATTGCATATACATGCAGCCACCTGTAAATGTCAGAGACTCATACTCATCAAATACTCACTGTATTTCAAACACACTTGTCCTTAACTGTATGGGTAGCTCTGGTGATAGGGCTAATGGTGTGAGCCTATGAGGGGAAGCAGAGATGAATGCAAGTCACTGTCTTAAGTAATGCCAGAGATGCCACTTGGAGAATTTTGAATAGAGCTCTATGGGAGAATTCTGAAACGCCAAATGTGGTTGGAAGAACATATCCCTGACGTTAACGCTCAGTGGAGGTTTTGCGACAATTACTTTCATATTGTGGTAGACTGACTTTGAACAAGCATGGAAGTTGTTGATAATATATTACAAATTCACACAGCAGCTGACTACCTATATTGTTACATTTAGATATAGTGTATTTTGTATGTATAGTTCTTATGTCCCAAATGATCACTGAGGGCGGTTAGGTTATGGCTCTCTCCCTATTCATGCCATTAAATACTTCCTAAATAAATGTCCGGGCGTTTCAAAGATGGCTACTGAGTGGTGAGACTTGCCTATAAGGACTTTGGTAATGCACACAACTCTTTGAGTTTCAAAGAAAAGCAAGCAATATTTTGACGATGCTGGTTTGAACCAAGTAATTCCTTAAAAATGTTGTCTATCCTCACATTTTTGTCTGCCACTGACAAATATCAAGGCAGTTCTGTGTTCAAATCAGAAATTACAGTTGTCATGGCAATACAAATATTTTGATATAGCATTTCACAAGTGCTCATGAGAAATGTTTCTGGCTTCTTGTCAACTTGCAGTCGCTTTGTATCACTGGCTAACAAGGATGTCAGCCAAGCAGGCAGAACCAAACTGGACCGAGAGAGGCTCAAGTCCTGCATGAGAGAGATGGTATACCAGAGAGAGAGAGAGAGAGAGAGAGAGAGAGAGAGAGAGAGAGAGACTGAGTTCTATAGTCCACATATATTGCAGATGAAACTCTAATACACTGTAATACACTTGCCAATAAAAGACCTGTCAAGGTCTAAAAAGCTGTACAAAGCTTTGCTATAAAAAGTTTCATTTTCACTGTTGTACTTTAAAATATAAAACAATATAAAAACAATCCATACTAGTCACCCACACAGTTCATAGACAAGTATTGCAGTGTGTGTCGTCATAGCTTTTGTGTGGTTGTTATGTATATATGTATGTTCAATGTAGTTCAATGTACAGCCCACACTCTCTGCCCACTAGTCATTCTCCTGATACACTGCCCCCTGCAGGACAGCATGGGACAGCAGGCTAAGCAGCTCCGCACACAGGTGAAGAAGAACACAGTAAAGGACAAGCTCAAGCTGGTGCACAACTTCCTGCACAGGCTCCGTTTCCTTGCCGACGAGGTACGGGGTGGATACCTGATTTACTGTCGACGAACTGACTCAGAAGTCTGTGTGAAATGTCACTGCAGGCACATTAGTCACCATTAAAGATAAGGATGAATGAATGTTCAGTGTAAACCGGACAGAATGTTATTCAGCAATGGATTTGTCGCAGCTGCTGTACCTCAGCTCCAGATGCTATGCGGAGTTAACATGATATCTTGACCATGGGTCGACACACTCAAGTGAGGTGCCTTCAGCTTTTAGACGCACCATCTAGGTTGCTTCAGCGACGATAATAACGTTATCGAAGTTTAGATGGCATTACTACACATTTGAGTGTTGACGGCTTCCTGTGGTTTGCCTCTATGGCAGCTCTGGCCCCCCACAGTGCTTGCTGTCATTGGCAGCAAGCACTGAAGGAACTGACGCTGGCAACATGTTCTACTTAACAATATGTTCTACTTAACGGTGGGGTAAGCTATGCTAGAGACAGATGTTGATATTTCAATGTATAGAAACAAAAAAAACTCTTTAATTGACATAATATGGTCCCCTTCCCTCCCTCAGAACCTCCGCCCCCCTCCCCCCTTTGTGTGTGTTCCCATTTAGAGACCAAGGGCTGTGTAGAACTAGAAACACCTGATTGTGTGTCAGTGCAGACACAGACAATACAAGTGTATTCTCTCACTATCCCTTACAGGACAGTGGCCAATAGCTGTGAATGTTGTGTGAATGGATTTATGGAGACGGAGCTTGTTCTCATGTCTTGATCCAGCCTCAGCACAGCATCCCTGACATCTTCATCTGGATGATGACCAACAACAAGCGCATCGCCTACGCCCGCATTCCCTCCAAAGACATCCTTCACTCCAACGTGGATGAGGAGACAGGAAAGGATTGTGGGAAAGTCAACGCCGTCTTCCTCAGGGTAGGAACACAGCTCATCTTACTCACATCACAGCTTAAATCATTGGAACCTTCTCCATGGTGTCTCATAAGAGGATATAATGTGTGTCACGCGAGTGCGCCGCTAAAAAACTGTAGCAATATCAGAAATTTGACGTGATTGTTTTTACTGAAATATTGTGCCTCCATTTGTTAAAAATGTCAGCCAATTATATGTTTAAAAATGACATTTTCCAAAAACACATCAGTTAGGTTCATTTCTCATGTGGAAATGTTCTTTGTCCTGTCGGTGAAAAGCTGCCGGGTAAGAAAGGCTTTGGCCCGGCAGGTTGGACCGTTCAGGCCAAGCTGGAGCTTTATCTGTGGCTGGGCCTCAACAAACACAGGAAGGATTTCCTCAGCGGCCTGCCCAACGGCTTTGAGGAGAACAAGGCCGTCAGAACAGGACCTGGCCTCCAGTCTGTTCCTCCAGTCAGCCTGGTCTACAACAGTATGTGGGCCATCGAGAGACACAACAAACACGCACACAGATCATGCAGCACAATGCCCTCGCTACCTTTTGTTTACTGTGTTATATGGATGTCGATCAGCGTAATTGACTTGCAACATCCATTAGCTTCCCGTTTGCCCCGTTAATCAAGTCATTTGGTTCAGCTGCTTTTAATTTGTTATTTTTCTCTAAATGAGATGACATTTGACTTTTAAAAGTTGTTCTTTTTTAAAATGGATTTGTTTGTTGCTTGAATTCAGATCTGTGTGTGTGTGTATGTCTGTGTGTGTGTGCTGCAGTGAAGCAGGTGTTCCAGCTCAGAGCACACATGTACCAGGCACGCAGTCTGTTTGCCGCTGACAGCAGTGGGCTGTCGGACCCCTTTGCCAGAGTCTTCTTCTCCACACACAGCCAGGTCACAGAGGTAGGGAGCTACAGTA
>JAODTR010000017.1:1264159-1301936 GCA_025399935.1 Amblyopsis rosae
ACCCTAGTGGTCACACAGCCAGGTCACAGAGGTAGGGAGCTACAGTAACCCTAGTGGTCACACAGCCAGGTCACAGAGGTAGGGGGCTACAGTAACCCTAGTGGTCACACAGCCAGGTCACAGAGGTAGGGAGCTACAGTAACCCTAGTGGTCACACAGCCAGGTCACAGAAATAGGGAGCTACAGTAATCCTAGTGGTTACACAGCCAGGCCACAGAGGTAGGGAGCTACAGTAACCCTAGTGGTCACACAGCCAGGTCACAGAGGTAGGGACCTACAGTAACCTTAGTGGTCACTCAGCCAGGTCACAGAGGTAGGGAGCTACAGTAATCCTAGTGGTTACACAGCCAGGCCACAGAGTTAGGGAGCTACAGTAACCCTAGTGGTCACACAGCCAGGTCACAGAGGTAGGGACCTACAGTAACCTTAGTGGTCACACAGCCAGGTCACAGAGGTAGGGAGCTACAGTAACCCTTATGGTCACACAGCCAGGTCACAGAGATAGGAAGCTATCCCTGTCTCACACACTGACATTGTGTGTGTGTGTGTGTGTGTGTGTATGTGCAGGTCCTCAGCGAGACACTGTGTCCCACGTGGGACCAGCTGCTGGTGTTTGATGACGTGGAGCTGTACGGAGAAGCCAGCGAGCTGAGAGATGACCCTCCTATCATCGTAGTGGAGATCTACGACCAGGACACGGTGGTACGAGATTGGACGGATCACATACAGTAGATGTCTCAATGCTGAACGGTTCACATAGATGAATGTATGATGGATGGATCAAATAGATGAATGTATGATGGATGGATCAATAAGAGAAATATGTGATGGCTGGCTCAAACAGATGACTGTATGATAGATGTGGTTGGTGATCACATCGTGGCTTTTTGTTGGCCAATCAGATGTACTGTGTAATCCTTGACGTTGCGCTTGCATCACTAATCGTGCTTGTGTTTGTCTATCTCCCTCTGTGTCATGTCTTCCCCCGGTCTCACCCCTCCCTGCTCTGTGGCTGTGTTGTGCTGGCTAAGTACAGTGTGAAAGTGCTATTACGGTTGTGTTGCACACATGTAGCATGGATAACATTACATTACATTAGATACCCTCCTACTGGCTCTGCTGAGGCTTTTGGTGGTATTGCAATGTTTCTGCATGTTTGTTTCGACTCCTTTGTCTATTAGATAGTAGTAGTAGACTATAGTAATGGTTCTAGTAGTATTAATGTTAGTAGTAGACATTCTCAATCAATTCAGTTTGAGCAGTGGCTGTGAGCCTGCCTCCATCCTAATAATCACCTGTGACATAAGTCACCAACAAATGCTCTTTAAAATGTTTACTGAGGCTTTAATTTGACCACTTTGGTGTGATCTTAACTCAAGGTGGTTATTGTCAAGGCAGTGTTGTGGAAAAACGAGTTTTCCACTAGCTTTTTTTAAGAACCGCATTAATAGTGCACTCAGACTTATAGTGACACCAAGTGGCCAGAGTTGGAACTGCATCTCTCGTGCGAGTGTCTAACTCCTATCCTTTGCTTCCCCTGGCTCCACCTCTACTGGTTGGCCGTCTTGACCCGGTGTGTAGGGCAAGGCGGAGTTCATAGGTCGGACGTTCGCCAAGCCCATCACAAAGATGTGCGACGAGCATTACGGCCCACCGAGGTTCCCGCCCCAGCTTGAGTACTACCAGGTCTACAGAGGAGCCTGCACCGCTGGGGACCTGCTGGCTGCCTTTGAGCTGCTGCAGGTCAGACACACACACACAGGACTAACTCACAGACACAAGTTGCTGTGGATGAAGACACATGTGCGTTACCACAGCCTAACTAATGTATGTGCTGTAAATACACAGCAGACATAGTGTAAACACACACAAGCGTATAGAGGCCTCCGTTCAGCACAGTGTCAACCTCCTGGCATGTTAACCAATGAAACTTGAATAGATGGGCTAAAGCGTCCTTCTGTCTTATTCTTGTGCCGTACATCTTCCACGTCCATATTTCTGTCACACTGTGTTTCTCCATTTAACAAATCTGACCTTCCTGATTTCCCTGTGGATATTCCTCTTTATTACGCTCTGCTGTGGCCACGCCTCCCTAAAACACCCGCTTCACACCTCTCTGCTCTCTTCCTCTCTTCATTTCCTCTCCCCCTCCCCCATACCTTACCCCTCCACAGATGCCCTTTGATGAGGAGGAGATGAGGCGTGCTCTGATCTCCGTGCATAACTTTGCTGTCCCTCAGATCAAGGTGTTGTGTTTCACTCTTTCACGTCTTTCTACCCGTGCCGCTCTGCGCTCGGTCTCACACGCGTCGCTGCGCGCAACTCTGTGTTGTAAATTCTGTCCTGTTTTTCCTCCGTCACTATGACAACGCCGTGTCACTAACCTCTGCCAGCTCTCCGTTTTCTATTGAACAAATCAAACAAATAAATAGAGGCACCACAAATAAATATTATCACTGCAGGAAATGCAATATGCAGATACCATGGAATCGGTTATGATTGCAATGGTTCCTAATCTGCTTCATTAGTCTTTATTACATTTCCTCTCGCTTCACTCTGATTAGATTGGTCAAGCAGGAAGGGCTGACCTTCCTTCCATCGAAGGGCCGACGGACTTGGAGCGTGGACCCATTCTCCCGGTGCCCCTGGGGATCCGGCCAGTTCTGAGTCGGTACCGCATAGAGGTGAACGTCATATTGACGCCAGTGTAACGTTAACTGTATGTTCTCATGTTCCCATGGTAACGCCAGCTTCTTCTGTGGTCCAGGTGTTGTTCTGGGGTCTCAGGGACCTGAAGAGGGTGAATCTGGCCAAGGTGGACCGGCCCAGAGTAGACATTGAGTGTGCAGGCAGAGGGGTCCAGTCTGCCCTGATCCAGAACTATAAGAAGAACCCAAACTTTAGCACCTTAGTCAAGTGGTTTGAAGTGGTAAGTTATCACCAGCCCATGTGATGTCAACTGCAAAAAATCACAGTTTGACCGTATCTATTTCTACTGTGGTTCAAAGCTAATTAAACTACATTGAACAATAAAATCCCTTTGAGATTGTAATTTGATATCAATTAACTTGAGTTGAATCAAAAATCTAATATTCTTTGTTTGTTTTTTAGTTTTCTAAATCAGAGGCCTTCCTGCTGTTTTCCAAGCTAAGGACTCCTTGGTTGTTAGAAACCTGGCAAAGGGACCCCCTATGGCATATCATATATTTAGTTGCCAGGACAACAGAGTGTTAAAAGTGCTTTGTAATGGTGTAGCCTACTGTATACCAGGCTAAGCCATTATCAATAGTTATATAGCTAGGTTGTAGTTATGTTAATTCATATTTGACATTTATTTGAGGACCCCCTGCGGTACCTCTGAGGACCGCCTAGGTGTCCCGGACCCCCTAGTGAAGACCTCTGTTCTATATTCTGAATGGTTACAGAAAATCCTGACTTTGTATCCATTCGATTAATGGTTAGCAATACATATTGTTTACAACGGTCTCTCTCCTCTGTGACGCCAGGACCTGCCAGAGAATGAGCTTCTCCACCCCCCTCTCAACATCCGGGTGGTGGACTGCAGGGCGTTTGGCCGCTATACCCTGGTGGGCTCCCATGCTGTCACCAGCCTGAGACGCTTCATCTACAGCGCCCCGGACAAGACCTCCAACAACTGGGCCACAGCAGGTGCAACACCCCAGCTGATCTATGTTGAGCAGAGTGTTCTTCACATAATTTCATGATTGTGTTTGCTAAGGCCCAGGCTTACTTTCCGCGTCCACGGAACGTGGAGGTCCGCGCGGACTGTCCACGCACCTCCAAAATGTTCTGTCTGCGTGGACACGTGTGCGTTGGCCGCGCATGTGTGACAGACTGAAGCCCACTACAGACAGCAACGGATGTCCTTCTGAGCTTACAAATGAGTGTTCTAGGCGTGTACAAATATTTATTTTCAGCGAATATCTTAATTACACCAACGTTGTTCACGTGTAGTGTTGTTTTTACATATGTATTAGCTTTACACAATGGCATCACGATTTGAAGGCTAAAATAACACTAAGATTTTTTTTCAAATGTTATTTGACCAAGTCGCTTGAAACTGTGTGAAACTATTTCCTGATATCTGACATTTCTGCTTTTTACCCATACAAACATCCCTGCATATCCCCTGCTTCATCCACCAACACACTGTGCTCTTTCATTTATTTCTTCCATCTCTCCCTTTCTGCATATTCCGACCCTCCCTTCCACCTGCTTATGTCTTTCCCTTTGCTCCTTGGACTCCGCTCAGCTAAGCTAATGAACGGCTACATGGTGCTTGCCAACGGCGGCTCCCAGTCTCGCTCCTCACCCAGCCTGTGCTCCCGTACCCTGTTCCACACCCTCTCTCGCCCCGCAGGTGACGTGGTGGACAACGCCGATCCCTCGGTCCGAAAGGTGGACACAGTGGTCAAGCTGGAGGCCGTAAGAGCATTTCTTAAGGGTTTGTGGGTGGTCATGCACACACTAATAATGTGGTGGTATATATAAAGCATGAAAGTACAACTTTCTATTATACATCGTATTTGTGCTTTATATGTATATCATTTGTTGTCTAAATGGTTCTCTTTATCTTATGCAGGTTTTATGTACATATCTTACATTTACCTTATATATCCCTTTTAAATATTTTACAAGCAGAAGTATCCCACTTTACTGGACTAAGCTACAGCTACATCCATAGAAGAGAAAAACCTAAATATAGCAGAGCTTTTAATGGCATTGGTTGCATGAATGGGTCCAAGAGAAAAAGGGTCTATAGGTCTAAATATAATCTGAATGGAAGCTTTTTGTATTCTTGCAATTTCATAAACCCCCTGTAGTACTTCCAAGTACCCCTAGGGGGAGGATCTGTACACCCATTTTAGAAACACTGGTCTATACTTACCTTTATAGGCATACATTCTATGCTACTAACCCACTTACTTAACCATGTGTTTATTTGTGGCCCAACAACTCCCTCTCTTGGCCAAAGACATCTGATGCCGTTGTAAAAGTGGACATGGTAAGCTACTATGTCCATTAAATGTGGTCTTGCCTGAATGTACCAGAACCCCCTGAGCCTTGCTGTTATCTGAACAGAACGAGGAGGAGAATGAAAAGGAGAAGAAAAAGAAGAAGAAGAAAAAGAAGGGAGAGTTGGAGGAGGAAGACGAGAATGACGAGAGGATGCTGGACTGGTGGTCCAAATACTTTGCGTCAATAGACACACTCATGGAGGTGGGTAATTCTATACCCGGGGTGGGGAATCCTGGTCCTGGAGGGCCGCTGTCCTGAATGTTTTAGATGTCTCCCTGCTCCAACACATCTCATTCTAATGAATTAGTTAGAAGCCTGATAACGAGCCATTAATATGAATCAGGTGTGTTGGATCAGGGAGACATCTAAAACATGCAGGGCAGCGGCCCTGCAGGTCCAGGATTCCCCAACCCTTTTCTATACTATCATATTATCATTATCATGCCTCTCTACACACATACAGATATCTTCAGTTAATTTGGCAGATTGGGATTTTTCCCAAATGGTTGACAACTGACGTCCCCTTTATTATTGGTTCTTTTGACTATATGCAAGACAGATATCAGTCAATTTGAAGCATAGCTCAACCCTGTAACTGTGACGGTCTGGGTCCCTGTCAAGGAGATGACTGTGCTGTGTTAACATGTAACAAGCCCTTCGAACAGGCTACTAACTGTTATGTGATGCTGTTGGCAGATGTTAAAAGCTCAGGAGGCAGCTCAGGCTGAGGCAGAAGAACGAGAGGACCTGGAGATTGCAGCCGAGGGAGCAGGTATTGGAGGCTATACAGCCAGTAATGCATGTCTGTTTAGATTCAGTTGCTGTTCACTTTGTGAGCCACAATGTGTTTCCTGCTTCTCCACGCCTTCATCCGTGGTCCATATTACCATTACCATATACCTAAGAGCAGTGGTTCATCTGTGGTTCATCTGTAACCACAGCATGACGTCCCTCGCCAGCATGAAGTCACAGCTTTGTACTACATGAAAGTTGATTCTCTGAATAGACCAATGGATGTGCACCTAAAACATACACACACTTCTAATAATAACTAATAGTGAATAACGTCAAACTGTATAGTAAGTTACTGCTTATTCACTATTAAAGACCCCTCCAGTTTCTTTGTTTTGTGTGTGTGTGTGTGTGTGTGTGTGTGTGTGTGTGTGTGTGTTCACGGATGCGCGAGCATGTGTGTGGGTAGGTGGGTGGGGGGGTTGAAATATTGTCATATATCATGGCATTCCTTCAGTGGTAGCACTCTAAATATGCTACTCTTTTGACTGGTGTATACTATAACACCCATTCAGTAAAATAGTATTAACAATGGGAAGATAATCTGAAGTGGGGAGGTGGGGGGGGGGTTACATTATTACAAATTATTAAAATCAGAGCAATGGAACAGCCTTGGTTTCCAGAGAGACGCCCCATCAACATCCATGTTGATTGACATTTAGAGTGCTGTGTACATCTCCGCTCCCTCATCCCAACCCACCGTCCCCTTCCACCTCCTGTTTGCCTGTCTGCCTGTCTGTCTGTCCGTCCATCACTGCTTGGCCTGCTGGTCAGACACCAAACCTGATGACCTTTCCATGAAAGGCTCCAAGGCCAAGGAGAAGACCAGAGACAAGAAGTCCTCGAGAGACAAGAAGAAGACTCACAGTGGAGACAACGCTGAGAGGAAACATAACAGAGCTAAAGTGGACGAGCTCGTGGTGAGTACGTTACACATGCACGCGTGCGCACGCACACACACACACAGAACAAGCATGGAAAACCCCACAGGCATAAACAGACCTGTGTTTGTTTTCAAATTAGCAAATGCTTTGCTTCCATACTGTGGGTTGTCTTTTAAAGGTGTTCGACAAAGAGCTGGAGACTGAGTTTGGGAACTTTGAAGACTGGCTTCACACCTTCAACCTGTACAGAGGCAAGGCAGGCGATGATGACGAACACGCCCAAGATGATGACAGGATCGTTGGCCGCTTCAAGGTTGGGGCTGTGTCAGTTATCCTCGAAGCTACTTAGCATCAAGCTAACTTTTCACCAAAAGTAATTGTTGCTGTAATTGTACTTTTACATAATACTTTCCTTTTCTGTGTGACCCAGGGGTCTTTGTGCATGTATAAACTACCTCTGTCCGAGGAGATCACGTGGGATGCAGGGTTCGATCCTAACATGGGAATGTTCCAGAACATTCCGCACAACGACCCAATCAATGTCCTTGTCCGTATCTACGTGGTCAGGGTGAGGAACCCACGTAACCACGGTTATTGAACAGTGCAATACACTACATGGGCCCGGTCTTATGTGTGTCTTTGTGCCATCTGCAGGCGACAGATCTTCACCCTGCAGATATCAATGGGAAGGCTGATCCATATATTGTTATCAAACTGGGCAAGTCGGAGGTCAAGGACAAAGAGAACTACATTTCCAAACAGCTGAACCCTGTCTTTGGCAAGTAAGTAATGTGTCATTTGTTTTTATGTTTTATTTTATTTCAAACAGTTTCCCCTTAGCGTTACAAAAATCAAAGAAAATGTTTGGATTCGGACGCGCACGTCCCTTGCAATCCTTTCTGATGCACAAGTTGTGGTTGCGCTAGAACCCAACCGTGCCAAGCCAACCCTGCTTGCTCCCTCACCTGGACTGGTGTTCGCCCCCTCATGTTACATTGGTATTTCCCTCCCGTCTCCCTCACAAGGTCGTTTGACATCGAGGCCACGTTCCCCATGGAGTCCATGCTGACTGTGTCGGTGTATGACTGGGACCTGGTGGGCACCGATGACCTCATAGGGGAGACCAAGATTGACCTGGAGAACCGCTTCTACAGCAAGTACAGAGCCACCTGTGGCATCAGCTCCACCTACTCCGTGTAAGCACCGTTGGGCATGGAAATGTTACGCTGTGGTGTAGTACATTGTAACTGGATGTCTAACTATGGTGTATATACCGCATGATGTCTTACTGGATGTATTTGTTTTTAGCATAATTGATCGCTATTATTAGGATAAATTACAGTACTGTACTGTATATCTTACCATGCTTTGCTACTCTGGCCTGCTGACATCAGCCATGGATACAACATATGGAGGGACCCTATGAAGCCCAGCCAGATCCTGCTTAAGCTTTGTAAAGAGGGAAAGCTTGACGGACCTCACTATGGGCCAGGAAGCAAGGTGAAGGTTGCCAGCCGCATCTTCCAAGCACCTACGGATATGGAAGATGAAAATGGTGAATACACTGAGAACATGAAAAGCGTAACCATTACACCGATAAGACCAAGCAATACGAATATAACTCCAGCTCATACTGCGTCTGTGATGGCCAAATCCCTCCTCCCCTCTATTTTAATGCAGTTTGATGATCAAGGTCCCAACATAGCCCACAATAACAATGTAACTTACAAGTGAATTGAAGAAGGGTCTAATATATTCATCCTTTAAGCTTGGAACTGCTATCTTATCTATGCCCCATCTTAGAAGGGGTTATCTGTTACTGATTCTATTTCTCTTCACCAATTTCTATTAATCTCCTAGGTCTGAAAAAACAGACCGAGGAACATCTAGCGTTGACTGTGTTGAGACACTGGGAGGAGATTCCCAGAGTGGGCTGTAAGCTCATCCCTGAACACGTGGAGACCAGGCCCCTGTTCAACCCTGACAAACCTGGCATTGAGCAAGTACGGAGTTCTACCACTTGTGTTATGACTCGATGTAGCAGCTACTGCAGGCTTCACTGTACTTGTTTACTTGTTATACTGTACTTGTTTGCTGTGTGAACCACAGGGTCGTGTTGAGATGTGGGTGGATATGTTCCCAATGGACATGCCTGCTCCTGGACCGGCCGTTGACATATCGCCACGGAAACCAAAGAGGTACTAGTAGGTCCAGACAAGTCGACTGAAAGCATCCTGATCTTTCTCCACCTATACGATTTGCTTTGTTTCACATATCAGTCTGGTAACCCTCCATTGTAGTGCCAAATACGTGTCAGTCAAGTTATCAGAAGGTGATTGGACCATCGTCGACTAATCACAAGATGAGTGATCTTTCTCAGACACAGACACAGCTGAACTACCCACCTGGCTTGGCTGGTGTTTTGTTAGCTAGCTGATGTGGTTTTCAATACACAGTTCTCAGACTGATGTATAACACAAAGTAAATCATACATGCGTTGCTTGCTAATCAGTTTAGTGACACATGATAATGTAACAGCAACCATTTCTGCCACACTTGTTTAAGTTCCTCAGTTTTGTTAACAGATAGTTGGTAGTTTTCTTCCCAGGTTAAGTTAACGGTGAGTCAACCCTCCATAGATTTCAAATGCTGCATATCCACCAGGAGTTCAATATTGTGTGTGTTCCTTCCTATGCCAGATATGAGCTCAGGGTGATTATTTGGAATACAGACGAAGTAATACTGGAGGACGATGATTACTTCACTGGGGAAAAGTCCAGTGACATATTTGTCAGGGGGTAGGTACAGCGGGACGCGGTGGCGGCGTCTCGTCCCGCGGGTGTTGCGTGGGTTTGTTTGCCGTTTAATCATTATTTTGTTTTTGTTTTGTTTCCATTTTGTTTTCCTGTGTGCGTGTTTGTGCATCCTGTCTTTCTGTCGTCCTCTCTCTCTCCTCTGGTCATTGCTGTGCCGTGATCTAGCTTTGAGCTTCGTGTTATTATTTGGAACACTGATGACGTAATTCTAGAGGACGATGCTTTCATGACAGGAGAGAAGATGTCTGACATCTATGTCAGGGGGTAAACACAACACACGATTCCATCGCATGGCTCGTACAACCTTCCCCCTTCCCCTTCCTGCTACTACCTAATCCCGGTCTTCCTTCTCTCCCTCCCTACCTTGACCGTCCAATTAGCATGCAGTCTCGCTTGTATACGACCTGTCTGTTAGCACGCAGAAAGCGAATGCTAGCCACGAATGTGTCAGGACCAAACCATAATATAAGATAATCTTTATAGTAACAATAGTGACGTATAAACAAATTCTTATTCTCAGTGTGGTACACAAATATTTAAAATAGGTATTATTATATATTTTTTTACTATAAATCTATTTCTGTCAAATAAGGTTTGTGGTTTGGTTCTGTGTTGCCATTGCTGTTTGAAACTACACAACATGGCCTGAAGAAGAAGATAAGAAAAAAAAGAAATGAAAAAAGGTTCTTGCATGTAACAGTTTATAATGTGCATGTGAGAGCCAGACTAACTTTAAATGTTTTCGTCAGTGTGGAAGAAATAAAAATGAACATTTAAAATTAATCCCAGATTCAGGAATTTGTTCAGCATTGTGATTACTGATTTTTTTATCTTTCCTCTTCCTGCTTATTTTAGCCACACCTTCTTTATTTTGTGCTACTAGCATCTTGATGTCACCTCACTGGCTTTGACAAAAACACTCCTTGATTTGTGCTATAACCTTCCACCCTATGTTTGAAAGGCAACTATAAACAGTGGTATGGGTGGCTGTGGGGAGAGGAGTGGAGAAGTACAGTATGCGCTTATGAGAGCTGTAGGAGTATATTGGAGCAGGAGACGAATGTAATGTGAGCTACCCAACACTGAGTTCAGAGGGTCATAGGTCAACCAAAATAATGCTTTTTAAATACTGGTTTCACCCACAGGGGTAATTCCAATCACAAATCAAGGAGGGTGCTATTAAGTCAGTGAGATGATCTTCAGTAGAACTCCCTGCAACCTTAATTACAGCTCTCTACACTAAACCATTTAGTTGATATTTTCAACACATTTTTGGAAGTGAGACAATAGCTTCACTCCTCCTGACGAAAGAAAGACAGTCTTTCTCATCTGTTAATGAAAGATCTCCTGCTAGCACAGACTTTATTAAGACGTTTTATTAACAATCTGCTGTTTATATCTGCATTCTCAAATTAAGTAATTATATTAATGTGTGAAGCACAGCTTTATAACACTTTTAATGATTTTTTCTAATATCTCCTCCTTTGTGTGAGCATGCCACCTGAAAACAATGTCAGCTTCCAACACCAAATCAGATAAATGTTTCCAATTCAAACGACTATTGCATAGCCGCATGTGCAAAACCACCAATCTGATTTGTTCTTTGGAAGTTTCATTGTGTATTTCTAAATATTTCAACATAATTTAACTTCTTAAACAAATGCATAGCCCCTGTACACCGACATGAGTGTTGTTTCTGATAAGACCTCAATTGAAGTTGGGTCAATGCATGCTTCAGAATGGCTGAGGTCAATATATTACATACTGTAGACCTACTCAAATTAATCACATGTAAAGAAGGGGTCAGTTGTGACTAAACAGACTTTTGTATTTCGTATCCCTTATTTTAATGTATACATGTTTTGGTCATCCATCTGCCTTAACTGGAAAGCACTTTGGTTCAACATCTGTTGTTTTTAAATATGCTGTAGATATAAAAGTGATTTCACATAGCAGTCAGGGAGATGTCAATCAAACAGGACTGTACATGCCCACACGAGGTCTAATCAGCAACACGTGAGTGGGATTCCAGGGCTTTTATTCAATGTACATGAGTCATACAAACGTGTTAAGCACCCGTTACACTGACATTCTACTGTGCATGAGACACAACACGTAGTTAGTCCTCTAATCTCACCTATGACCCTTGACCTCTATGTGGCCTTCCCACGCAGGTGGCTGAAGGGGCAACAAGAAGACAAGCAAGACACTGACGTCCACTACCACTCATTGACGGGCGAGGGCAACTTTAACTGGCGTTTCCTTTACCCTTTCGACTATCTCATGGCCGAGGAGAAGATCGTCATGTCAAAAAAGGAGTCCATGTTTTCTTGGGATGAGACGGAGTACAAGATCCCGGCTCGCCTCACGATGCAGGTCTGGGATGCTGACCACTTCTCAGCGGACGACTTCTTGGGTTAGTGACCTATTTCACCTGATGGAGCCAGCTAAGTTATATATTATTATGTTATACTGTATGTGATGACATAGTACTGTATGTTATGGTATGATAGACGTGTAAATTCACCATGCACAAAGATACACTATATCAATGTGTCAAATATGTTGCAGCTACATTGATTCACCCATACAGTAGATAGCTCATGCTGCTGTATCATGGCTGACTAGCTGGCATGACACTTTCATTTACGTAAACATTAAGTGAATACTAAGGAGGACTTTAAGTGAATTGATGATAATGTATTACTCGGTTATTTACTGAGTTGGGCTTGAGTAAAATAATTATCTTCACTGGCCTGCAGGTGCGATTGAACTGGACCTGAATCGGTTCCCTCGAGGTGCGAAGACTGCCAAGCAGTGCTCCATCAACATGGTCCGCAGTGACCATGAACTTCCCACCATTTCCATCTTTAAACAAAAGAGGGTCAAGGGCTGGTGGCCTTTTGTGGCCCGTGATGAAAATGACGAGATGGAACTCACGGTAAGACAACATACAGTACACAGTGCATCCATATACACACACATGAACTGTTCTGAATGCACAAGACCCATTGAAAAACTGCGTTTGGTCGCCTGCTGATTGTGTGCTGTCATTGCAGGGTAAAGTAGAAGCTGAGCTTCATCTGCTGACAGCTGAGGAGGCAGAGAAAAGCCCTGTTGGCTTAGGACGCAATGAGCCTGATCCACTGGAGAAACCAAAGTAAGGCCGCATTCAGACGTACTTTGTTTTTTGATTATAAGCGCTGGCCTGGGCATTTTTCATGAAACACAAAAAAGCAGCTGAAACGGTTGTTATGGGAAACACCAGGTCTCACTACGCACTTAAAAAAGCGGATGACGTTGGGCGTTTTCTTCTGAGATGTTGAACTTTTCTCAACTGAAAAAGAAGCCCAGAGCTGCTGAAAAAAAGCACCTGCGGCAGTGTTTACATTCGCCGCCCATGGCGGTTTAAAAAACATGGTCCGCTCCATAGGGTTATAATGTAAAAAGAGGCTGACTGCTTCCAAAAAGATGTTACTTCTGAACGCGGCCTAAGGTGTTCACATGATTTCAGAAAGAAGTCACACACATACATCTTCTGGCCAGAGGACTCAAGTCACTTGACTTAATATTGTTTATTTGGCTGAGGCTCTACTGTAGACTTTGTTGTATGACTTTTACTTGAAGCTTGACTGCTGACTCTTAGACCAAGGATGGTGTAGAACAGCCGCGCTACTCTCTATTAAGCTACTTGTCTTAATAAAATACTCATTCTCACATCGGGAAAAGCAGTAAGGGAAAAGCATCGGAGGGAAACAAATCTTCAACAAATGGTGTGTGGTCTAGATCATTGATATCCGGCTGAGGTTTTGTTCGACCTCACAACATGACATCTCACGCTTTCCTATTCCGGTCATTTCTCTCTCTCTCTCTCTCATTCTGTTCTTCTGTTCTCCCCTCCTCTTCCTATATCTTTTATGCATGGAACACATGCATTTTTACCCATTCATCCTCTACTCCTGCCCTTCCTCCGCTTCCTCCGAAGCCGCCCTGACGCCAGCCTCTTGTGGTTTCTGGGCCCCCTGAAGTCCATCCGTTACTTCATCTGGCACAACTACCGCTGGCTGATCCTCAAGCTCCTGGGTCTGACGCTACTGCTGCTAATGCTGGGCCTCTTCCTCTACTCACTCCCAGGCTACCTGGTCAAGAAGATGCTGGGGGCCTGAGCCACTGGTAGCCACCCCGACTCTACCTGCCTCTCTCTCTCTCTCTCTCTCTCGGTGCCTGGCTTTCCTCTTCCTCCCCATGGTAGACAGATGCTGGAACCACATTTTCTTTCTCCTTCTTCTGTGGTCTCTCTCAATTCAATCCAATTCAATTTGCTTTCTTGGCATGAAAGTTCTCTCTCTCTCTCTCTCTCTTTCTCTCTCTCTCGATCGCTCTCTTTTCTTCTCTCTGCTAGTTAAAATACCCCTGTCTCTGTAGTGTCCACTGTTATGTTGCACTTCGGCACCACCCACATCCCCACTATTAGAACAGCACCACATTTCCACCAGTGGCATGCAGCTGGTACTACACTGGTCTCCTCCATTGTTCCATTTTCACCAGTGTCGCTGTGCCATGGTGTATCCCTGTGCTATTGCACCGCACTGTGGCCGGAGACACTATGACACAACAAGCGCGTGCAGCTAAACACTGGCCACGAATGAGACGTGTAGCGTTGCGTTACAACCATATAGTTCTATGCTTACAACAGGACATTTTAGTGAAAGAATTTAGTGAAAAAATTCAATAGACATGCTGGCTTTTTTGACTCATTTGAATTGGCTGATCATTTCTCCACCCTTCCTCTCTGTCCCTCCCCCGATCCCTTCCCTCTAGTCGGCCAGACACCACCTTCCTGTGGTTCCTGAGCCCGCTGAAGGCCATCCGCTACCTGGTGTGTAACCGCTACAAGTGGCTGATCATCAAGCTGGTGCTGGCGCTGTTGCTGCTGATGATGATAGCCCTGTTCCTCTACAGCATGCCGGGCTACATGGTCAAGAAGCTGATCGGTGCCTGAGGGTGGGAGGGTTGGGGTGAGGTGGGTGCTGGCACATGCAAGCCCCGTCTACCCCCACCCAAAGAGAAGAGACGGTGTGCAGACCTATTAGCCATGCGTATGACGGCGATACTCCGTCGTACACATGGCTCGTGATGACATCTGCTCTAATCATCTAAGGACTTGTCCCCGAGTCATAAAAGTAACTCTCTGATAAAGTACCAGTCACACAGAAACACTCAAACATGAAATATTTGTTGTCCAACCAGTGACACTTCTGAACTGTTAACCAGTTGGCTGAGATAACCCCCACCTAAGATTTTTTTTTTCCACAAGAAATTTTACTTACTTGGAAAAGACTCTTCATGTATGTTGTTATACTGCTTTTAATTTACAGAATATATGTATTTAAATAAGAGCAGCATATGCTTGCATGAAAATTTGATTCTCCATGCGATGCTGTAGTCTAGAAATCCTCTTTCATTACTGCTTCAATTTATGTAATTGATATAGAATACACTAATAATATGTTTCTCAATTCTAATGTTCCCCTTTTGCTTGCAGTTTTTGCACACTAGTATAAATATAAAGAAACACAAACACAGATTTTATATTTTCCTAATTGAATAATAAAATTATTGGGACTGTAAAAAAATTGAAGTTACTATTATTATTATTATTATTATTATTATTGAAACTATTAGACAGTAACCTTGCTAACATATTACATTAGCACAGCATCAACCCAGATGGACTAAAGTAGGTTAGACGGTTTGTTATGAACTCCATGTACTACTGTAGTAAGCGCATGGACGATATAAGCACAAACCAGATAGACATTGTATTTTACAAATAACTTGCAATCTTGATGTATCACTCATCCGCCACTCGAAACAGAACAAAATAAATGCTAAGAATTTCTGGCAAATACATTTATTTTTTGTCTCAGGTCTGGTCTCAAAAATAACCCATGGTAATATTGTACTTGCTATTTAAATCAAATGTGTAGTTTTAAGAGGGCAATACGCATGCATTTGTTTGTTCTGAACCGAGCACTTTTGTGTGTTGGCATGACTATCTGTACACTAACCAAATCACAATCCAGTCTTTGATGTAGGAAACAATGTGACATTTTCATGTTATAAACAACTTAAAGTGCACTTGAGATATAAGATGGGGATAAGAGGCCTCTGTTTAAACTCTGAGGCTTTACAAATGGAAGCATTTGCAGTGTCTCTTGCCCTAGTGTTCACTGCCCTTGTTTGACCTGTGTTTCTGACACATTGTTTTGTGATTCTGTTTTCCGCCGAGTAAGAATGAATATCATGTTTGCTCTAAACCTGCCTGTTGGTATGAAAAATATGTTTATTTATATTGGTTGAAATGCATGCAATATTTATTTTCTGTCTGTTTTCTCAGTGATTTGAAATAAAGTGAATTCAATTAAAACTATTTAGCACATTTGTGTTTAGTAAGTTACCTGGTTTCAGTCCAGAGAACAATATTAAGTTGTATATTTTGCACATTTAAACATCCAGAGTAAATATTCTAATATCAAGCAATGGCAGGGTAGTATAGTGGTCTGGATTTTATACTCCTAGACAAAAGATAATGTGTTAAAACCCCAGAGTTACCTATAATATCTCGTAATTGCATTTTTAAAATGTAGATGTAAATGTAGAAAGGTATTAAAACAATGAATTTCAGTTTATTTCCCCATCCCCTGCTGGAGGGCAGTGGTACTGCATGGCTGGATCCAATACTGTAGATTAGGTTGGTAATATCGGGACCTGACCCCTGCATAGTCTTTAATTATGTCTATGTGCAGCCATCTTAAAACAAGCATGTTGTGGCTGCTTAGCTCAATGAGTTATGTATCTACTAGGTCTGGAGGAACTACAAGCTGCATTGTATTCTGCTGCTGCTGTTCTGGGTCTGCTCTTCATGGGCATTCAACATTTGCATAATTTAAACGTCAGAAAATCACAGTATTTAGATAATTATAAATTATACTGTAGGAGCAAACAAGCATAACACAACAATAATCTTTCCAACACATTCTAGGCTACAACATTTGTAACATTAACATAGCAGCAGACAGCTCATTTCTACGTAAATAGCCTATATTGCGTTCTGAGAATGACATCACACTCCCTTCGTGTGTGTAAACGAGATCCTCAGCTTTTTGTTGTTTGGTTGCCCGAGCATTTAATTGCATGAACGTGTGCATGTCATTTGTTTTGGTCTGAGATTGTGTTTAGTGTTATATATAGTGACAAAAGGCATTCTGATTGCCTCTGGAGTCGGGACCACCGAGGTTATGCTATTGTGTAGACCTAAACCTAATAATTCAACTGTTCAATTAGTGACTTTGAACCAAGTGTCATCTTTGACACTTTTTTTGTGTTTTATAAACTTTCTCGCAGTTGCAGATTTGAAGAGATTGAAAAAAAGATGGACAGGTGTCCAAAAGCAACTTGCTGATCAAAAGTGATAAGGTCAGTTTCAAGGAAGACTGGTCAGTTTTTTTTTGTTTTTTTTTACATATGGAAAGGATTTACACTAGAAAAGCATTTATAGTTATAACTATCCTTATATAACAACAAATGAGTAGGGATGGGTTAAGTACTGAGTTATAATAACAGTGAAAGGGCATGCTGATCTGGGCAGCTCCCATCTGTTCTAGGCAGAATATATGTTCAGCACATAACACACTACATGGCTTATCTATTTTGTACATGTTGAAACCTACTGGGGAAGCACGCAAACATTTACAAGGGTTGGCATGTGAGAAAGCTTTTCCACATTATTTCTCACATCTGATGTTGGACAATTGTTACGGAAGAGGGGCCTCCCATTTGGTATGTACATTTTCATTTTTCTTGCTGGTTGATGTTGCTTAAAAGTTTAAAAGCATGAATATACTGCAAATACAATCCAAATTTGACAAATATTTATCACCTTTAAACTGTTAAGTATATATTTAGCATTCTTTACAGTATAATAATGTAACATTAAAAATTATTTTCATTTTTTATTTAATCGTAAATTATTACAAATTCTACCAATATTTATTTTTGCTTTGTTTGCAGATATTTATATGCTTTGTGTTTTAATAATTTATTTCAGCTTCATTGTGTTCAATATCTTGGCTGGAATTATTTGAACCCCCCTGTAAAAAATAGTTACTGTAACTGTGTGACTGTGCTGACATGGTCAAGAGTATATCTGCATATTATGTTCCAATATATTATTATTTCTCAGAGAGAACATCATTTGAATAATATATTCATTACCTCTCAGAAACATTCTGTTGTGTATTGGCACTAGCTCAAGGCACAATTTGGCTGGTTTTGATAAGAAAACTTTGGGTGGTGAGACCAACCAACGTCATCGTCTTTTTAACTCCTTATCTTTATGAAAGGGTTGCCCTTCAATGTGCAGCAACACTTTAAATATTTAAATGCACAGTATCTTGAAATGTGACTGGATTGGTATTGTAACAGTAATAATGATGATGAATAATTACCTCATTGCTATTTCACATGTTGTGTGCATCATTGGGATAAGCACTTAAATCAGGAGTGGACAATTATTTTCACTTGGGGGCCACATAATGTCAGAACATTGTGGGCCATGTTAAGTTTTTAACCGACATGCAAAAACATTTTAAAATTAAACACAAAGCAGCTAACTTTGTTAACTTATACATATTTATGCATAATAGGCTATTCCTTAGCAACACCATTTTCATAATCAAATGTAACAGTTCACTTTAACTATGTATTTTTTTAAGCAGCAGTAAATAAAATAACATTCTGCAGAGCTCAAGTAATTTTATGTCGTATTATTATTTTTTAAATGTTTGCTGTATCATCATGTACCGGCAGGCCGGGTAGAATGTCTCAAAGGGCCGCATCTGCCCCCAGGGCCTGACTTTGCCCATGCCTGACTTAAATTGTGCTTTATAGTGTAACCTTTGGTATGCTTTTCATTTTGTTAGGCTTATATGGCACATTTTAAATGTAATCTATATTTTGTTTTACTACGACAGATCCATAATATAATTTCACATAATAATCAGTCATGATGCATATTATCTTAACCCATAGAGGGCATCATGTCTCAATGTCCTTCATGAAATGTCCCTTCAGACTTCTACACAAAAGTAGCAATAAATTATAATATAATAGCAATTTAACATATGTTAAATTGTTATCCTTAAAATTCCAATTCACAACATTTACAAACACTAAGGCAAAGTAACAGTTATCCTATTATTATTGTTTTAAGGTTTTCCCAAAATAATACTTACAGTATAATGGAAATTTCAACATAATAAATGTATAATCTACATCCACATAAATTTAGATTGCCATTTTTCTCAGGATTAGTGCATAATGTCATTATTTTAATATCTAGATTAATAGTCATTTTGTAGAATGGAACATGTACAATTTATGTCAAAATACATCATTTTATAGTATACTAATGAGAATTGAGCCTTGAAGCTCAAACTCAAGGTAAAATCATGTTGACCACATTTTACTCTCGAAACGTGTTTATTATCAAACTATACCCAATTTAATTTAGAAATGCCCCAGACAGAAACCTCATAGAAACTGCATTGTAGAGAACAGGTAGTACAAAGTAAAAGAGAGACACATATTTAAGGGTTAATCTGATGGTCAAACAGCCATGTGAGTGAATGTCTAATGTTCTATATACCATTCAACACTTTGAGCAAAGGTCTGAACTCAGTGCTATACGTGTTGCCTATTGATGGTAGCTCTAAATGGATTGTACACATCTCTCTCTCTCTCTCTCTCTCTCTCTCTCTCTCTCTCTCTCTCTCTCTCTCTCTCTCTCTCTCTCTACTTCCCATCCAGCCCTCCAGATAGCTGATACACCTTACAGAGGTGTAGAAAGAGTGGGATGGAGTCCGACACGACGCCTCCGGAGAGTGAGCCCCAAGGTTCGGAGGACAGTGCGGGCACTCAGGCGGAGAAAGGCGAAGGAGGTCTGGAGGAGACGGTGGGCCGCTTGGAGCAGCTGATGAAGAACATGGAGGAGCTCCTGTCCGACGTGGAGCAGCTCAGGAGCACGTGCGGCCAGCAGGCCACGGAGCTGCTAAGCGCCACGGCGGACCTGAGGGAGCAGCAGGAGGACCTGAAGGAGAGCTACGCAGGGCTGACCCGCGAGATACAGGGGGTCATGGATGCCATGGAGGACCTGTTCAGCACCCAGAGCACCAAGGAGGAGCATATGGGGTGAAGGGGGGCGGGGGTGTCTTGGCTTTGGTTCTAGAGGGGTGTCTTGTTCTGACAGGGGCAATGTTCTCATTGGTGTTGTGCAAAACCCTCCCGCCACGACCATTGCTCCACTGTATAGTTTCACACTAAATTAAGACTAAAAATAGATGGCAATGATTTCATTTATCTTGTGTGTGTTTGATGGCTATGGTATATGCTAGTGACATTCAGTGGTCAGTCTTAAACCAATCTTTTGGCTCTTGTTCACCTGAATACTATATATATCTGTCTTGTGTTCTTATTTATTGCTTTTATAAATATTACTGTTTTGAATGTGTTTACTCTCTGCTGTATGAAACAAATACATTATGTCTGTTTAATGGTCTAATGGAGTTGACAACTGTCAACAACATAGTTGTTGCAAATGTCATTTTATTGTTTTGGCCCTGGACCAAGACTGAATAGAGGATATTTTTCTGTTCATTAAAAGAAACAAATTAACATGTTATTTACTTAAAACTTATGAACAACTCATGACAAGTTATAACATGGTCAACGTCATGAGACTATGATGTTTCTGAGTCATAATGATGAAATTGTCTCATAAGGTTGATTGTAAGATCTCAAACTAGCAGTTGTTAATAACTAAGCAGCAAGCAAAATCTTTGTTTGGGGAAAAGTCTTCTGTGCCTGAAACTTTACTTCTGGGCTGGGTGTGCTGGGTGTGGGTGTTTCAGTGATGTGGGTGTAGAGCGGAATTCATTCATTCATTCATTCATTCCAGGGGGCGGTGTTGTCTCTCTGACTAGTGACTAACCTCAGCCTCTTCCATCCATTAACGTCTGATACATAGACCCATTTATGCATGATACAGACTTTCGGGAAGTGATACTGTTGATTTCCATTGGCTGTTAGCATTGTCACTCACTAGTATGTATCTGTAATTTCTGGTGCAACACTAGTGCACTGCTCTATTTACTAATTAAGCAGTAAATTTGGCCAACTAATTGTAGTCCTGTCGTTTAGTTTTCTAACAAATTCCTCATTATAAAGTTCAACATCCGACTTGGTCATTGAGTTCCGTAGTTGGTCGTCGTGCATGTCATTCAAAATACCTCTCCTGTGAAGTAAGCGGATCTTGACGCAGTTAGCCAGCGCTGTGTCCTGACTTTACATAAGTTAAGGCCTAAGTCAGTCATGGCTCACTTTGCAATGTCTGTTCTGCTGAGGGTCAGTGCTCGGTGAATTGGGGTGACAGCCAGCAGACCAGGGCGGTGTTGTGTGTCTGGTCTGACCTGCCTCCATTCACGGCATGCCGCAGACCAGCCTGCCACCTGCACATCAGCCTGCATGTGACCGCATAGCATACGGCCTGGTAAGGCTTTAGGATGAAGTCCAACCTACCGCCGCTGTCCATTGGCAATTCAATGCACATTCAATCCAATGCCCTCATGCACAAGGTTTGTCCAGATCACAGTTTGTATGCTATTGTCGTGTTTTCTGCTGTGTCTCTTGTGATGATGGTGGAACTCAGGATACATTTCAATGACTTGTTACTGACTGTAATCATATCGTATTCTTCTGTATTACATTAAATTGAAAATGCATTTCTTTTTACTGAACTGTGTCTCCTCTCTCCTGGTGGACCCAAGAGCCCAAGCCCAAGATTTGTGCCTCATGTTCCAGGAGAATATTCCGGTATGTAAAACATGACACCTTTTCCATGGATGGTGTTACTGTATGTACCTGTGTGTCAACGCGTTGTCTATAGGTATGTTTACCTTCGTGTCCTGCAGTAATAGAGATGATGAAACATGAAATGTGAAAAACAAGAAGATGGTGTTTAACGTGCCCATCCATCACCATTACAAATAACTGAGAATACTACTATGTCCAGAGGCAATGAACACAATATCTACTGTTATCTGTCTACACTGTAATTTGGCTGCTTTTGTAATTGCTTATTCACAAACACAAGGTCAGCTGTTTACTTTTCCTTTGCTAGGAAATGCAATATCCATTATTCTCTGCTTCTAACATATACTATAGTGCTGCTAAATTAATGAAATTCCCAAGGTAAATCAACTACCATAAAATGTAACTAAATAAATATCTCAAAATATATTTTGCACAGGCTGTACAGATGCACAAGTGGGATCTGCATGTTTGTTTATTCACTTTTGTACCAGAATCAAGGCCAAACATCACATATGATCCGTACCCATCTGTGATTGGCCTGCACTGTGCCCATTCATACTAAGGCTGCTGTCCAGATAGCCACACCTCTGCCATAGGGCCCAGGAATGAGGGTTGCCCTCAAGACGATTGCGTTCAGCGGGTACAGTGTGAGAGGCTGTGGACTAGCTCTGGAATTTAAGAGATGTTTGCTGTTGTGTTCTGTTTGATTAGCCTCTCTTCATTAGGTATGGCTGCTGTTTGGATGGGGTGACTCCAGCTCAAGGATTGGGAAGGGCAGGTTGTTCAGGTTACCAAATTAATCCAGTCCACTATTTGTGATCTCAATTCATTTTTCTATAGATTTTCAAGGTTGGGTGTCAATGTCATTCCTCACAATAGGCTGGACGATGGGTGGGTGGTGGGTTTAAAGCAACCTACTGTACCGGTACATGTATTTAATTGGGCATGCCTGCAACATGCCACAACTCTATTTCAAATTAGGAGAGTCCGTTCCCTCTGCTCGTCCTTCCACGGGTGCCGTGTGCTCGCTGCCACGTTACAAGGGTCCATGTGCCACCTGGAAGGTGTGCTTTCACTACGACTCAGCCACTAGGGAATGCACCGAGGTCTGGTATGGAGGTTGCCAGGGCAATGGCAATAACTTTGCCTCTGTAGAGACATGCCAGCGGGAGTGTGTGGGTGCCGTGAGACAGGCCCTGCGTGTCATTCCCTCGAGAGGAAGTGCAAGATGAACACCAGCCAGCTTTGCTATGAGGGTGAGGGCTTAACCATGTGTGCTAGTACACACACAGTACACATAGCGAGAACACTGTTATAGAAGGACATACGATGAAGTAGGTCCTTGCCCACACAAAGTAACAATCGTAGATATTACGGCAGCATTCAATCTAAACTCCTGTCCTTTAAAATATAGTTTTATTGGCTTATTTTCAATATAACTGCACCCTTTATGGAATGTATTCCTGATATCCTGTACTTTTTGTCTGTGCCATTAAAAGTATATATAAAAGTCCAATGTAAAATTAATCAATTAACTCTATGTATATTGCTGTTTGATTGGGAAGTTTGAAAGTGCATTAACCTTGAGATAACTGGAATATGTTTTGACCTTTTAATTTCTCTGCTCTTGATCCCACTCGTTTTTTGGAACATATGCCCACTGTTAAAATGCATATAGCTTTATAAATTAAATGTATTTTCTATTTTTAAAACTCAGACAAACAAGGACGTGGTGTATAGTAGAGATCAAATGTATTATTAAAAAAATACTTTTATTGTTGCATTGAAAAGATGATACTGGACATTTACTTTGAAATATATTTTACTTGTTAACCGGAAAAAGTATATACTTATTTCCGTTGTATTTTGCCTAGAGTAGTTGCGTCGTATAGCAAATACAATTTAAACACTTTCTACATTTATTTACCCAAAGTCCGAGTCGGTGGTCATCTGAAAACATGGTGAGTTGGACATATTTTAATGTTAGCGGGTATAAAGTTGCTTTAGCCTGGATGTTGCGGCTGCTAAGAAATGATGATAGCAAAGGTACGGTACGGTACCGTACTGTATGCTACGGTAGCTACATTTCCTTACGAGGCTAACAATACATTGAATTGTTGATGTATATTTTTACCTATAACAACACAATTTGAACAGGAATGAGAAATTAGCAATTACTATATAATGCATTCTTTGAAAATCTAATTTAACATTTGCCATATTCAGATTTTGAGAGGAGAGAGCTGCATTGGTGATTGGAATGTTATGTGATATCCTGATTGGGGGATACGTTACGGTGTGCCTACTGGTTCCCAAGATAACTGGTTCCCAATCGCGTTCATGTGGTGTGCGCCCTTGTGTTTACTTAACCGCAGCATACCTCTGGCAGCAGATTCGTCTAAATTACACAAGTATTAACAATATATTTTCATTCGTCAACTCATTATTACATTCGCAAATAGGTTTTATAATAATGCGAACTACATCACAACTCTCTACAACTCCTAGAATTATTAAAAATATTAGTTTCCAAAAGCTAGTATGTTTGGAGTGGGTCTCGATCACGGCAAATAAAAAAGAGAAACAACTTCAACTCAACACCTTAACCACTAAGCTAACGTATCCGATGCAGAGCATTTGGCCAATCGAATATTAATCACTTTGGTTAATAGACGTCGTAACATTTTGTTTTGAACTGCCTTATGACAACTGGTTTCCTTTCTCTACGGTAGATGATACAGTCCAAACGTTCACAGCAGTGAGATCAGTATGGATTTTACATAGACATTTTTTAACGACAAGATTGATTAATTCCAAAGTCTCCAATATGGTTAGTCTAGCAGTCTAAAGTGAGTAGGATATGCTTTTCCATTTTATATCTAATATAGATCTGTAACTCTATGTATGTTGTAGGTATGTTTCACTAACACGAATTCACTTCTCTAAACCTCTTTATATAGCCTACATTTCCAAATGTTGGTGATTGGCAATTGGCTACAACAGCCTTGAGACTATAGTTTAGCACAGTGCTTCTCAAACTTTTTTTGTCAGGCCTCCCTTTGGTAATTTTTTTTCCACCTAGGCCTCCCCTACACCCATTCCCACATAGTTGGTCAAATATATTGCATTGTTGGGGTTAAATATGTAATTTCTCCCTACAAACATGAATAAACAGATGCAATTATGTTAAAATAAGTTTTATTATATTTGACATTTAGAAATTGAATTGAATTTTGTCAGGTAGCAGGTAATATTTAAAAAAAAAAGCGTGGGAGGAATTAAACAGTAAATATAATTAGTATTTTAATATATCACACGATCCGACCTGCATCTTCATTGTTTTACCCTGCACAGAGGTCTCATTTATAAAAGTGCGTAGAATCCACACTACAATGTTCGTACAAACGAAACACGTAGTTTGTAGTGTACCCTACATAGATAGGCTATCTAAATGATATAATCATATCGTTCTTGTTCACCGTTTGTAAATAAAAAGTTAGTCTACTAAATAACAACAATTTTTCTGGTCTTTATAGTCGAATCAGACTGGATATTATAGTAGGACAATTAGGCTAGTGTTACATTATTTTAATACACCTCTACCGTAGCCTACTCTAGAGAAGTGTGCATGTAGCCAGAGACGTGACATGATATGTCAATATTTGAACGGCGGGTTTCCAATCATCTATATTTTCTGTTTTAATTATGCTTCCACAATTACGCTAAGAATGCCAAAAGCAATATGCTTATTCTTAAATCTACCAGCCTCTAAGAGACGTGCACAGACGTGAAGTGACATCATGGACCGGAGGTTTCCGACCATCGCACAGCAAAAGAAATGGGCTATTTTATGTTTTAATTCTGATGTATTTAGCATCATGGCACCTATTCTGAAAATTTTCACAACTCTGGTTTGCAATCGTTACTCTGTCCCGATCGTTCCCGATCTAATCTGCATTATATTATCATCGGCATCGTATTATATGAAGAAGACCCAACGCCGGACGCGGCAGTTATAAAAAAATTGGAGGTTCCTGTCAAATTTGGCATCATTTTAGGCGCCCGCCACATGCACCGTCGCATATAAAGTATAAACTAGGCTGAAGTCGGCAATTGAGATTTCTCCTAGTCCCTCCCTCCCATCTACTCTCGCCCCCCCTGCAGTACACTTTGAGGAACGCTGGCTTAGCATACGTTATTTGAAATTACTCAGAATTTTTAAATCATAACTAAAATGACTATACACTCTCTCCACACCCAGTAGTGTTTTCCATGTCCTAGACATAGGCTACAATTATTAATATCAACCTGAAGAACTCAACACAAATGTGTATCTAGCAATATATTAATCAATGGCTATGACGATCAAACGTTATTAACGATCTGAACGTTATCGGACTGTAGCCCATTAGGGTAGCCTATGAAACCAGCATCATCACTCAAAACTAAATGTTACGAGGTTGATGACCTATACGTGCTAACTATGAACTAACCAAATTATCATAAGACAACAAATATTGGAGACTTAAATATTAATCAATGTACTATGACGTTGAAAATGTTCTATATTAACCCTAATTATCTCACTGTTTGGACTGTGTATTATCACCTACCGCACTGAAACCAGTCATGAGTTGTCATAAGACGATTCAAAACAAAATGTTACGACGTCTACTTTACATCAGTTGCTTTGACCTAGTGGTTAAGGTGTTGGGTAATAGTTATTTGTCTGATTTTATTTTGCGTGATCGAGACCCACTCCAGACAAACTACTTTTTCGAAACTAATATTTTTTTATAATCCTGGGAGTTGTAGAGGGTTGTGATGTAGTTCTCATTGATATAAAACCTATTTGCTAATGTATTAATGAGGTGAGGAATGAAAACGTATTGTTAATATTTGTATAATTTAGACGAATCTGCTGTACTGCTGTTAAGTAAACACAAGCGCGCACACCACATGCACGCGGTAGGAAACCAGTTATCTTGGGAACCAGTAGGCACATAACAACGGTACCGTACTGAGATCCTGCTCATACTCTAATATTTTCTTTGCAGTCGCACACAATTTTACTTGTCCAGCCAACGAAGAGACCAGAGGGCCGCACATATGCAGACTATGAGTCCGTAAACGAATGCATGGAAGGTGGGTTCTAGTTGCTATCTTAAATTAGCATGTTGCCTACCTGAAGAGGACAAAGACAATGAAAAACGGAATTGGCCTGTATTATATATGAAATTTGTTTAAGAATCAAGTCAATATTTCTGTCATGAATCTTTACAGTTTGTATACCGTAGCAGTGCCTTTTGCCGGTATTTAACACTTTACAATGCATTTCTAGGTGTATGCAAGATGTATGAGGAGCATCTAAAGAGAATGAATCCTAACAGCCCTTCTATCACATATGACATCAGTCAACTATTTGATTTTATTGATGACTTGGCAGACCTGAGTTGTCTTGTGTAAGTATAATCTTGTACATTAGCAGACACTTTTATCCAAAGAGACTGACAATTACTCGCCTGGCTCTGCCCAACTATTACTATTACTCTCAGCTCAATTGTTTTTCGCTGAGATTATAGTCTGGAAACCCTGTTCCCATTAGCGCTTGCACATCCACTCTGCTGGCCGTCCAATCAGGGTGGGTTAGTGAGATGTCATTGTCAAGTCAAGGGTGTTTCGAAATGGTGGTAGGGCTTGATGAGGCGATCAAAACAGTTGCAACTACACCGATTGATTCAGCGCTGTCCAAATTTCAACATTGAAATGCGAAGTAGGAGGAAACAACTGTGAATACTTCCCAATAGATTGTGGCCAGACCATATTAACAAAGTGAATACGGCTTCTTTATTTTCTTTATTTTATATATCCAGTTACAGGGCTGACACACAGACATACCAGCCATACAACAAAGACTGGATCAAGGAGAAGATCTATGTGTTGCTACGGCGTCAAGCACAGCAGGCAGGGAAGTGAAGATGATCGGGAAAGGTTGACACTATCACACTCATCTGGGAGCACTGCAGTGAAAACTGCATTGAATAAATGATCAGGGAGGTTTTTCAAATTGTCAACATGGCGGAAATGGGAGGGATTTGATAAATGGGTTTCAGTGTGAAATTATGGGCATTCCCCAGCAATAGCTGGAGGTGGCGTCGTACATTTGTATACAGTTTGTTACAGTATATTTTAAGACTAAGTGTGGCTATTGGCTGCAACAATTTATTGATTTGTTTAAATGGGATTTAATTATATCAACAATGTGGTAGTGATGGGGATAGGTTTGTTAATCTAATCCAGGTTTCCTAAATGTTTTTATTTTTTATCTCCACCGCCTCCTCCCCCAAACCTTTCAGGCCATACTATTAACCTATGTAACATGTTTTTTTACCAGTAGTGGAAGGTTTGATTTGATGACTGTGACAATATTAGGTTTTTGTTTATTTTAAATGTGAATGTCAGCAGATACATTTTTGTAATTACATCAAGATTTATTTTGTGTAATAGTATAACAGTAAATTGTTATGCAGTGTTTGGCTAATTTAATTTGTTATTTGCTACTCAATTGCTTTGTTATAATGCAAATAAACTTGTTTTCTGATTCTATGTCCCTGCATCATTGAATACAATGCAAACAGAACAGGATTATACATAGTTATTAAAAATATTTTAATTTAGATGCATGTCAAACTAATGAAAAGCATTTGTTGAAGAGTTGTTTACCTGCTATTTCAAGTTGAGCCCTCAAAATGTTGCTGCATGATAGTACTGTTTCTTTAAATGTGGCGGGCTGCCCTGTTGTTGCTGTGTGGGAAACCCCGTACTCACTGAAGGGACCCAAGATGGCTGAATACTCACGGGGGGGTAGTTAGCAGTTAGCAATTATCCGAGCAAGACGTTGGGAATGAATGGTAAATAACATTATAATGTAAAGCGCAACCTTGAAGGAACTACACAACTTCAGTTTGCATATCTGCATATTTTCGGAATGCAGGGATCCCAGTAAGGAGAGACTGGTCTCTCCGCGGCCCCGAGCCAGAACATGGCGGAACACTTGGGGAAGAAATAACAGCTAATGTTAGCCACCTAGCATATTATTGAGACACAACATAATAACTGTTAAACCACGATAAAACACAGACTTCGTGGTCTGCAAACGTAAAAGGGTGTTACCGGTGAACTATTATAATATATTTGATATTACGGTATGTTACGATTTGAAGATGCTACGCGCTAGCTAATCACCTTGCTAGGTTTGTTAGCTACCGTAACGTTAACTGGCTAACATTTCCAGCCAGTGTACAGTCTGTACCCGAAGACAGTGCAAACAATTAGATGGTTATACTATGTATGATGCTTGCTCGTGTGTGTTGCCGTGGACAATGATGCCATCATCTTTCTTTTTGTCTTATTTGCTTTGAGACAAACAGCTCTTAATGCTCTGCGCGTCATATGTTGACCTGCTTGCTAAAATGTGCTATAAAGTGTGTTATGGGGCGCGTAGCTCTTAACAGCAAGTTTTAAGAAAACTCCAGATATTATAGTGTCCATTGATTATATGGTATGCTGTAAAACTATCCATAATTCGTTTTAAAAGAATTCCAGGACACTTGTCCGGCTTGACCATTTGCGTTCACCTGAACTGACACTTAATTGGACAGGTGTAACACAGGCGATTTCGCGTTGGTGCTATACTACAAGCTTACACCCTCTTGGCTGACATCGGGTGGATTCGGTCGCAACCGCTTGCAAGAATGACTGACACTCGTCGCAGAGTTAAAGTTTATACCCTCAATGAGGACAGACAGTGGGACGACCGTGGGACCGGACACGTCTCATCGAGCTATGTGGAGAGATTGAAAGGCACATCTCTGCTTGTGAGAGCAGAGAGTGATGGTAAGTGAAATGGAACCACCCTACCACTAAACCTTTAGAATTTAGTTGTGACTTCCCGTTTACTCATAAGCGTCCCATTTATCATTGTACATTGAGTAGGCCTATACTACTACACACTTGTTTTTGATCTCTTTATCGCTCTTGAATGACTTGTTTTATTTGTTTGCTGTAATTTTAATTAATGTCAATCTCTTTTGTATTATGATGAGAGCAAATACAAATGCATATGTCACCATGTAGGTTCCCTGCTTTTGGAGTCCAAAATCAACCCAAACACAGCTTACCAGAAACAACAGGTAACTTATTGTTTCGGATGCTGTATTATTGAAAAGACAGGTTAACCGTTGTTTTTTCTATTTGCATGTTAATCTGTGTAATTTTGGTGACAGGACACGTTGATAGTGTGGTCGGAGGCTGAGAATTATGACCTCGCACTCAGCTTTCAGGAGAAAGCAGGCTGCGATGAGATCTGGGAGAAAATATGCCAGGTACATGTATTTATCAGTGTTACTCTGCCAAGCGCACATTTGTATGGAACCTCAAGACATGATAATCAATCTAGGCAAACTTTGGCTGGTCCGGCTGTTTATTGTACAGCCTCTATTCCTCTGTGCGTCCATAATTGTGTTGGCTATCATTGTACGGCCTCTTTCTCAAATGTGTGCCCTGCCACCTCCGTGCTCAGGTGCAGGGGAAAGACCCGTCGGTGGACATCACCCAGGATGTCGTGGATGAGTCTGAGGAGGAGCGATTCGAAGACATGTCGCCCGGCCTGGAGCTGCCGCCCTGCGAACTGAATCGACTGGACGACCTGGCTGAGCTGGTGGCCTCTTCGCTGCCCTCCCCGCTGCGGCGCGAGAAGCTGGCGCTGGCCGTGGAGAACGAGGGCTACATCCGCAAGCTGCTGGAGCTTTTCCGCGTGTGTGAGGACCTGGAGAACCGCGAGGGGTTGCACCACCTGTACGAAATCATCAAGGGCATCTTCCTGCTGAACCGCACGGCCCTGTTTGAGGTGATGTTCTCCGAGGAGTGCATCATGGATGTCATTGGCTGCCTGGAGTTTGACCCAGCGCTGCCGCAGCCGCGGCGCCACCGCGAGTTCCTCACCAAGACGGCCCGGTTTAAGGAGGTGATCCCCATCTCGGACCCAGAGCTCCGGCAGAAGATTCACCAGACGTACCGCGTGCAGTACATCCAGGACATGGTGCTGCCCACGCCGTCAGTGTTCGAGGAGAACATGCTGTCCACTCTGCACTCCTTCATCTTCTTCAACAAGGTGGAGATTGTAGGCATGCTTCAGGTAAAGTGGAGACTCACGGTATTGATTTGTTGTGTGCCCAATTGCTTGTGTTTTGTTACTTATTTTGTCATATACATATATATTTTGCTTTGTGTAATATGCACATACCCTTTATAAGGCAAATATTCAGTAAATCTTTCCTGATGAGTGCCCACCTTGCAGTTTAGCTTGGAATTATTTATGTAAACTGGAAAATATGGTCATAGAGGTTTGTTTACATATTTTGTGTAATTCAGTCTAGGGCTGAACGATTAACCGTTACAAACCGAAATTGCGATTTGAACCAATGCGATTAGCAAATCGCAAGGCGGCGATTTATATGCCCATTTGACCCATTTCTTAATTTTTTTTTGCATCAGTGGTTTTATTTGCATGCCGTCCTCCTGGTTTGTGGGTAATTCTAACTAGTCAGAGCGGTGCTCCTCCTAGGTCTACCAGTCATACTCTGAGATTCAAGACGACTATATTTCTATGCTACACGGCACACCCACCAACAACACATGAAACACGAGGAAACACATCGTGGGAGATCTGCTGAAAAATTGCCTCCGATGAGCAAGATGCAACGTGGGAAATGTTAGGATAATCCAGAAGAAAAGCACAGTGGTCAATTGACACCACACCTACTGTAGTGCCTGCTGTATTGGATGTTTCCGAGGGCGACAGGCCGTATTAGCAAGCTTGTCCAAGATGTGCAACTATAAGCTATGCCAAATCAACGTGCTGGGTGAGAGAGACTTAAACAAAGCAACCAGCGGCCGGTTCACAAGACATGTTGTAGGATGTAGCATCTACTGCCGACTCTTTTGCTGAGATTAACAATGTTATGCTAAATGCGAACGGTGAATGTAACTCTGTGCCGTAGTCATGCTTCACGGCAATGAGAACGTTACAATCTCAGGCGGAGCGGGATCACGTCCACGATTAAGTGAAAGTGTGCCGCATCTGTTTAAATAACCGGCTTTAGTTCCGACTGATTGGCAGATCACTAATAGGCACCATAAAACAATAAGAACAGGGCCCATTGAGGTGCACAGACACTGGAACAGTGGAACTATAGTTCCAGCAGGATGCAGGGTGGGGGGGGTCTAATGAGTGCCTGCTAAATAACTAATTTCACTGTATAACAAATGAACAGGCTGTGTTTATACCTGTATATGTTTGTTCAATCTAACAGGCAAGCCAAGTTCAAAAAACTAACGGTAGAGAACGTAAACACTGGCTAAAAAAATCTGAAAATAATAAACAGAATTATTTTAATGTATTATTTTAGGGTTGCTGAAATGCAATGTATGTGTGCTTGAGCACATAACATTTTTTTTTTTTCTCCAAAAATTGCCAATTGCACGGACTGTTGTTGCATGTCCCAAAATGCAATAAATCCATGCTTAAAGAAATGAATCCTGTACATTTATGCCCCCATATTTTTATTTGAATATAGAGCAGTTAATAATTTAATGCCATCTCATGTGGTAATGCTCCATAACATGTTTTAAATATGTTACATATATATTGAACTTAAATATTGACTTTAAAAAAATATCGCAAATCAAATCACAATCGCAATTAGATTTTTTTTCTCCAAAATCGTTCATCCCTAATTCAGTCTTAGTTTGGTAGTCTTTTATGGTCATGTAACCTTTGTTTTTGTACTTCAGCTCAGCAGTGTATATGTGCGGTCATCTCCATGGAGACGGTACAGTCAGTGTTGTGTAAATTGGTTATACTCTCTCCTAGAGAAATACTGAAACTTGCATGCTGTTTGCTCTGTAGTGTACACATTGTGCTAAGTGACTCTGAAGTCAACCAACGTTGTTAGGGTTCCACGCTCACCCATACTCAGCAAGCCAAACAAGTTAAAACTGATTGAACAGCATAAACCATTCACTGTATATTTGCTTGTCTGCTTTAAGTTCTTCCTCACAATGAATAAATAAAAAATAAATAAGTGCAATTGACAATATAGTTTTCCTTACCTGTGTATGAGGTAATACACGAGTAAGGAAAACTATATTGTCAATTGCACTTATTTATAAAGGTCAACATGTGTCATTTTATTTTCACACATTTTTTAGGTTATATTACCCAGATAATGCAGTTGTGAAATTGACATAAAATTAACATATACATAAGTGCCTAAGGCTATTTCAAGTCACCATTAGATTATGTTTGTATGTTTTGTATGTGAGAGTTACTTTAAAAGTGGATAGGGCTACAGTAAATTGGATTAGATAGAAAAGGAGTTTAGTTTTTGTACTGCACTGTTTTCTTTTTTAACATTAGTTTAGTGTAAAAGTCCAGGTTGAATTGTCTTACTCCTTTTCTATTTTAATGTCATGCTGCTTTCCATTTGACACCAGGACGATGAGAAGTTTCTCACAGACCTCTTTGCACAGCTCACAGACGAGGCCACAGAGGACGATAAACGGCACGAGCTGGTACGTCTGAACTTTAATCAAAATGTTTTTCTTTTCTAGAGTGATTATTCTTTAAAAGTAATCTTAATTAAACTCCTCAGGTAAATTTCCTAAAGGAATTCTGCGCATTCTCACAAACGTTACAACCTCAAAACAGAGACGCCTTCTTCAAGACTTTGTCAAACATGGGCATTCTACCTGCTCTAGAGGTTATACTGGTGAGTGTTTCAATAAAATATTGTTACATTGATAAGTACCTGGGACATTGGAGTGAACACAACCACAATTCTGTATATACACAACATATTTATAAATAGCTATTAATCAACTAATGGTAATAACTAGTACTAGCCATTGATTATTTTAATCCTAATAAAAATGTTTTATTTTAAGACTTAACAACATGGTGTTTTTAAGCAGCACAAAATGCAGCTGCTATGCTATTAATCGTTATGTTTACTTTGACCGGGCAACTAATGAAATGAGGCCTTGGTGCCACCCCAGTTGTTAGCAACTACAAGATGCGTCTGTGGTTCTCACACCTTCCATGGCTGACTCTGGTTTTTCTGTGCAGTGTTTTCGTGTTCTCACCATGTTGACGTAGGCTGAACCCCACACCAGAAAGACACGCATGGCTTTATACTCCTGCCATTGCTCTTAACAAACATGGAGCATTTCCCCTGCCAAACTGCTAATATGTTGTTAGCATAGGTTTTATTTCCCAAAGACAATGAATAATCATTTAAATAACACAATCTGAAATTATACAGCATTGTTAAATAAGTGTTTACATCATGTAAAGCAGTGAAAATTTAGTATATTGTCTTTGGAACTTACTGTTGTATAATTATGTTTAAAATAGAGCTGCACAATGAACAGTTGTTGTGATTTGGCCATTAAAATGAAATGTATGTGCTGGGGTTAATATCAATTAATTCAGGATCCATGGTAGGGCTGAATGATTAATTAAACTAATGCGATTAGCATATCTCTCATATCTCATATTATAAGCACGTTTGACCCAGGTTTTTACTTTCTTCAAATTCATGCAGTCCTCCTTGTTTGACAGTTATTATAATGAATCAGAAGTGCGGTGCTCCGCTACAAGTGAATACATATCAGAAATGCCTCAATGCAACTGCATACCCCATCCCAACAAACGCGTGACACTCAAGGAAGCATTATTGGGAGTTTTGTGGAAATGATGGCTCCACTGCTGAGCTAGAAGCAACATCGGAAATATTAGTCCCGAAGAAAAACAGCACTTCGGTGTAGGCTATTTCGGGCTTGAGACGACTATGTAACTTCTGATGCTATTGTGAAAGGTGTCGTGCTGGGATGAGACATGGAGAAACTTTAACAAGGCAGCCAGCTTTCGGATGTAGTGCAAATCAATATGTTCACTGCATAACAATGTCTAGGCTGTGTTGATATACATGTATTTATTTGTCAAGCCAGACAAGCCACGTTTGTAAATCTAATGTTTAGAGAGCTAAAACGTATTTCAGAATATAATCTAAATTAAAATGTTTTATTTTAGAGGTGCTGAAATGCTATGTAGGTGTGTTTGAGCAGCCCTAAAATTCGTCTAAAATTACCAACGTGCCCCATTGTCACCTGTCCTAAAATGCAAAAGGTTATTTATATTCTCATCTTTGCATTGAAATATAGAGCAGATAAAATGTTGATGGCATATCATGTGGTAGGTTAATTCTCCATCACGTTTTAAATCTTACATATACAGTATTTAAAATACTGACTTTAAAAAGAAATCCCAAATAAAATCGCAATATCTGTCAGTGAAATCGCAATTAGATATTTTCCTAATATCGTTCAGCCCTAATCCACAGGTTTTTTTCTGTTGGCACAGAGCCACTTTATTTAGGAATCACAAGTACTGTACCATTGCAAATGACTAAAATGCAGTACAAGTTAACAATCACTGGCTATATTCACTTTAATGATGACAAATCTAATATAGCCCATCTTCAGAATTGCCTAGCTAAGTCTGACTAACACCACCTCTGCGCGATGTGATGCCAAGTGTTAAGTAGATCTTTTTATACAGGGGATGGATGACGTGCAGGTGCGTGGGGCAGCTACCGATATCTTCTCCTATCTGGTAGAGTACAACCCCTCCATGGTACGAGAGTTTGTCATGCAGGAGTCACAGCAGAATGATGACGTGAGTGTATTTACCAAATCAAAACCTGCCAGTTAATATTATACACTGACACTGTCATTTCAAATGTTTTATACCTATTTTTTTTTGTGTGAAAAATGTTAATATATATTTTGACTTAGGTATGTTGTGCTTTAGGAGCCTATGCTTGCAGAATCAGTAACATCTTTGAAATCATTACTTAAAAACAGTCGTATGTTTTTATTTAATAATTCACCATATTTGTTGTGTGCGCGCCTGTGTGTGTGCGCGTGCCTCTCACATCTTATCTTCTATTTCTTATATTTTACAGTGTTTTATTACTTTACTTTAATTGCAGTAATATAGTAATGTTATCTTGATTTTACTTGATATGAAGAATTTTTATAGGTGTCATATAGTGTTGTTAATTCATATTATACACAAGAATCTGTGTAATGTCTGCCTTTTTGTGCCCCTACCCAGGACATTCTGCTGATCAATCTGATCATTGAACACATGATTTGTGACACAGACCCAGAGCTAGGCGGCGCTGTTCAGCTCATGGGCCTTCTACGAACTCTGGTAGACCCGGAGAACATGCTGGCTACTGCTAATGTGAGTTGGCAGGCGACCGCTCGCTGCACCCATTTGCTATTAGTTGAGGAAAGTGGATGCGGTGACTTCAGTGAGGTTTCCTTATAAATGTTAAGATATTTTCCTAAAAATGGAAACAACTGACAATCTATGTCAGAAGTAATTGATTATGGACACATTATACAGGCTAATAATCGAATAATACTCAGGGTCCCCGCGGATCCTTTAAAAGTCTTAAAACGTCTTAAATTACTTTTTCTAAATTTATGGTCTTAAAATGTCAGATTTTCCTAAATATGTTATTTTTACTTGACGTGGTATTACATTTCGAGCAGTCTGAACACATCCTGACATTAACTTGTCATAAACCATGAAACGCGCATTATGTAAAGTTCGTTTACTTCTGACGTTTTGGATTTAACACGCACGTCAAACTTTTTGCCCCAACGGTGTTCCATACGTTACGGGTTTCACTATGTTCATGTTCGCGCCACCTTTCCTTTTACAAATCATTTTCTCACCGGAGCCGGAGGCAACATTAGCTGAAATAGGGAAATGTCTGGTTTATTTGTATTTGTTATACTCATCGGAGCTCTCGTAGTTGTGAGCCAAAGGCTGTAATAAGCACTGATCTAATAACGATCGCTAATATACCAAATGTCTCTAAACTTTCCCTTTGAACAATAGCTTAGAATATTTGATAAGTCAGGGGAGACCAGGGGAGTTGAATGAATTTGTACTAAAGGAAAGGTATGAAGAAATGCAAGCATGCACATTTCAGGTCAGTTGGCATTCAAGAAATGATTGGCTATGTGTCTGGGCTGGTAGCGACTGCTTTCCCAGTCTGCTTTTATCAGAATCACGGTCCTGTTTGAAATAAACACTGCCACCACACCATTACCCAACTGTAGCACTAATTTATTACCGTCCGATACCATATTTGAACGTAGCCTACATGACCGACCCGTAAACACGGCGACCCGATCCGCAAATGCAATTTTTATAGGAAATATCCATCCATTTGCCGTGATTTGGAGGTATCATGTTGAAATGTAAACAGTTTACTTGTTTTTGGGCTGCTGAATAAAAATAAAGGTTCTCACTGTTATTAGGTTTTTGTGTTTTTTTTATATTGATATTACTCTGCAAGAAAGCCTGAAAAGCCTTTACCTAGATTCTGATTGGTGGAAACGCTAGCGATTTCCTTCACCTCGCTGCCGATTCAAAATTTGAATCGCTAGAAAAAGTTTATCGTCAGGTTATATTCCTTATCTTCCTGTAGAATGAACCCCTGACCAACTAGGCACATACCAGAGTGTACTGCATGGCTCTGCAGAATGCTCTGGTAGCCATTTCGGTTCAATGTGCCTCTCACTCTGTACAAGTCACCGACCCTGGATCCAGCAAAACAGCCCCAGACCCTAACGCTTCCTTCTCAATGTTTGATAGTTGATGTTACACACTGAGGAACCATCCTTTCGCCTAATTGATGGCATACAAAAATCCTGCGCGATGAACCAAAGTTTTCCCATTTTTATAAATCAGTCCATAACACCTTCCAGTCTTCAGTAGTACATTGGCGGTGTTTCATGGCTCAGGCAAGCCTCTTCTTTTTTTTTTTTTGTATTCTGACATCTTAGCAATTGCTTTCTTGATGCCTCTCAACCTGTCAAACTGCAACTTGAAGTTTTATCTTTACAGTTGAAACTAAGACTTGCTTATTACCACCACTATTAAGCTGTGCTTGAAGCTGTGAAACGCCTATCACTCAAGCTGTTGACTCTCAGAAACGTTTCTTCTGATTCTGTTGTGGCTTTGGGTCTGCTAGACTTCTTCCTGTCAGAGTTTCCCACAGTTTCTGAGTGCCTTTTGATGGTGAAGGAGACTGTCCATCCATCCATCCATCCATCCTCATCCGCTTATCCAGAGTCGGGTCGCGGGGGCAGCAGCTCCAGCAGGGGACC
>JAODTR010000017.1:1302036-1322439 GCA_025399935.1 Amblyopsis rosae
ACCTGTGCTCACCATTATGCAGCACGGGTGCATCACAATGAAAATGTGTTGGCAAGTTGTGTCTAAACAGGTGAAAAATGCTTATGGTTTTGCCAAAAGAGTGATTTATTCAATCAGTGGGTTCAGGCACTGAGCATTTGGTTCAGACAATAGGGTTTAGTGTTTTAGCAATTGAGAAAAACTGTAAAGTGTAAAATGAATATTGTTATTAAACTATGCTAATGTGTGTGTGATTATCTCTCTGTCTCTTTCCCCTTCTGTCACACATACAAACACATGCACGCACGCACACGCGCACACACACACGCACTCACGCACACGAATGCACGCACACACACACACAGACGCATGCACACACATCTGACATAAGAAAGTTTATCTGCACCATCGGCCGTGAAATACTGGGAGCCAGACATTGCTACTCTCATAGTGAGGCTTGTTCTGTATATGAGAGAGAGAGAGAGAGAGAGAGAGCGAGAGAGGGGGCCTTTGTGATATCAGAGCCTGAGACAGAATGAGCTGTCGAGCGCTTGCCAGGATTAATGGACATTAGCACATTAACGTGCGAAGAAAGACGGAAACAGCACAGGAAATGCCAAAGAGGATGTGTAATGCCATCTCTGCTGACTGCCCAGTATATAGCACCCTCATAAATAATGTAGGCTGATATGGTGGGAACAAACTATACTCTAATGTAGCTTTAGCACACGTAGGATGCAGCAGTGACATTCAGTGTGATAAAGAAGTATAGGAATCAGTTTGATGGCAGGGCCTAGTGTATATTTTATGTGACTGTGGTGTAGAAACATAGGAGTTGTATGGCAATTGAACAAGATGGGTGTCTATTCAATTATGATGATTTAAACGTGAGGCTATTTGTATAACATAAAATAATATTTCAACATTTGTTGGAGGATAATTTGCATGTGTTTAATTTTAACCAATTATTAGAAGTATATCATAATTCTAACATGTCTCTAGGTGTATAATTCTAAACCCAAATAAAAATTCAGTAAATGTATTAATTCAATATACTGTATGAATATGATGTTAATTTTAAATTATTCATATAATTTAAATGGAAAGAACATAGGATACAACCGGAAAGAAAGAAAGCTACTGTAAGCTTGTCCATGACTTCAATGGTTTACTATACAGTTTGAAAATAACACATAAAATTTGATTTGACTGACACTTATGTTCAGTTAATAATAACAAACATCTTCTCTCACCAGCCCAGTAGTTGTGAATGGTGATGTTGAAGCCTCGCTTTTGTATTAATGCAGGCATACAGGCAGCTTCCTGCTGACAGATAAGCATGTAAATGCTTAGGCTTTAGTAATTCTGCTATGGTTACAGGGAAGTGACAATATACACAGTGTATTTCAGCGCTTCATCCACCATTAACATGTTCATTCTGTATCACACGATAACTTATCTTTTACATCAAATCACAGGCTTTCACTGGAATTATAACACCTATAGGCACAGCAATGGCACAATCAGGGCTCGGCAAACTAAAACGAGGTTCCAGATTTACTGTCAGATTTACTGTCAAATGTGATGTGCGGCATTGCGTAAAAGTGTGTTGCGTTAAAGCGTATACTGAAGGGGCGTGAGAACTCACATACCCCTGGGGGCAGGTGTTTAGCAACTATTTCATCATCTGTCATTTAAGCAGAACACTGGCTGAGAAAATGTACCTCTTTTGCAGGTCATATATCACTGGGGAAAAGAAACCACTCCAGTGGTTTCCCTATGTGCATATGCAGTATTCTCACATCATTATCTGCTTTAAAGAGATATGATGATCATGCCGGTCTGGTAAACTCATCACCTGGGTGAACTATTACCCAGATGCTTCATCTTAAGGTGTCATAAACATACAGTGGGTTACTGCACTGTTCGTCAATACATAAATATGGTATGTGTCTTTTCCTATCAGAGATAAAGCCAATATCAACTTGATATAGAGAAAAGTAGGGAGACCATGCATAATCATGGCCCTGGTTGTGTGAGAATGTCAGCTCCATCTTCCCCTTCCCTGATCTAACAGTACAGATATGTACAGTATATGATAACGTGCAAAGTAGGTACAGAGATTTCGAATGTATCATACTTTCCTAACTGACAGACCACTCACAACACTTTACAGTACTGCCTCACATACACACCCACACACATATGGTGCTGTCAACCATGCAAGGCTCCATCCACCACATAGGGAGCAGTTAAGATTAGGGACACCTTGACATATATCCAGGAGGCAATGTGGATCGACCTTTCATTCTCCAGATGACCTGTCTAGCCCCTGCTTCACTGCTGCAGCTTCCACAACATCTTAATTCCATGTCAGTTGCAATAGACTAGGCATCATATTTTACCCCATCCTCTCCCTCTCATTACTCAAACTGCAACCCCTCCTTCAGCACTATATGAGGTCTCGGAAATGGAGCTCCACCTTCTTTATTACTCCGGGTGAGGTAGAAGTCTAGGTCAGCAACTCCCAGGAGTTTTGGGCTCACCTCAGACAAACTTGACTTGGGCTGCCACAATGTGCCTATTGTTTCAAGCTTTTACCCCCCTCTTACTTTCAAGCTGAGAAAGCACGACATCTTTTCAACGTGGAGTTTCAGAGTTAACATAATCGTTGAACATTCCCTGGCGCAATCATGATTGCTGTGTGAGCCCCCCATTTTCCTACCATTTGTTTATAAAAAAATGTTTTGTTATTTTCAAATTCTGTCTGTGTTTGGATCCTCACCTCCGTTCTCAGCTCTACACAAGCGTTACATGTAAATTAGTCATGTTTAAATCAAATAACTGTCACACGAACTATGAATTCAGACCATTACACCCTTTTGGTGAATGATCTGCCTCTCCTCATCCGAGTACACTAAAAGAAATGTAGTGTAATCAAAATGGCAGCGAGCTGGCTTCTGTGGTGAAATGTCTTGTTAGAACATTCTAGATACATCTAGATCTAGATTATTCTTTATCTACATGTTACTTGTAAGCTAGCTGTCTCTCCATCATGATTATTTATCTACATGTCACTTGTATAGGCTAGTTCTGGTGAAATGTCTTGTTTGAACATTCTACAAGGAGATACATGTCACTTGTAGGCTAGCTGCCTCTCCATCATGGTTCTTTATGTCACTTGTAGGCTAGCTGCCTCTCCATCATGGTTCTTTATGTCACTTGTAGGCTAGCTGCCTCTCCCTCATGGTTCTTTATGTCACTTGTAGGCTAGCTGCCCCTCCCTCATGGTTCTTTATGTCACTTGTAGGCTAGCTGCCTCTCCCTCATGGTTCTTTATAGAGAGCAGCCAGCTGGATCTAGGCTGTCACTAAGCTAAAGTTAGCTATGCAATTAGTTCACACACTAATTAGCTGAGAGGAGCAGAGGCGCACAAAGATTTCCCTGGTGTCTGGAACCCGTTACCCAGTCTGAAAAAGAGTAAATGAGGTCCTGGCAGTAACAGGAAATGTCTTCAAATATAAAACGAAACAAACATGGCAAATGTGATGAATAGAGGTTAAGCTGTCCTATCCAAATACAAAGTCGTAAGAAATATATAGGCCTGTTTGAATGTCCTCCATCTAAAGCACAACAACACTTGGGTAACACAGAAACTTAGAGTTCCATATAACTGCTCAGCTCATGTCTGGATCAAATGTGGTTTCACTTTGGGGCCCAGGGTTCTTGAAAGGACACATTCCCATACGCTCATACTGTTTGCTAGCATTGGCATTCAAGTGTAGCACTTTAATATGAAAAAAGGGAAAGTTAAGGTCCAGTAAGTGTGCCTCAATCATTGCACGTGTGTGTGTGTGTGTGTGTGTGTGTGTGTGTGTGTGTGTGTGTGTGTGTGTTTATGTGTCTTGAGGGGAAACGCCAATGCCCAAGAATGTGAAAGGGAAATAAAACAATTAAAGCTCTGTTTAGGGAGAGCAGGACTGGTACAGTAGGCTCCTCACATCAGGTGCAGCAGAGAGATAACAATGGGACACCGCACCGGTGAACAGATCAATGTCGTATGTATCATTTGCCAATGTAGTAGTCATGGGAAGGTCAGCTTTATGTTATGTGATTATGTCCACCATCAGACAGAACATTACATTACATTGTGTCGTCGATCCCACAGTGCTTAAATGAGCAAATTCAAGTCTATTGAAACTGCTGCCAGCAATGCCGATGATTCACACATTTTCTACATGCCGGGTCTGTTATTCTAAGCGCAGACAGCCCTCATGAAGGTGTTTGATCTGAAACTAGCAAAAAGTTTCTTTAGAAGTGGCTCATGTATATTGAATATTATTATACTCACTGTTTTAACATTGTTTGACTATAGTCTGAGGAGGTCCCTGGAATCAAATAAAAGCAGGCGAAAACTCTGTAACATACTCTCACCCTGGACAGCTGGATCTGGGAATCCCTTTCTATTTACCAGAAAAGGGACGTTTGAGCGAAAACTGATCCTGAACTGAAATTCCCAGGCAAAGCGTCTCCTGTTGTCTTACATCCTATTCAGGAGGACAATTTCTAGATAATCTTATTCTCATTTTATTGTATTCCTACATTAGGGATGTCTCCATAAACCCATGTCTTTGTTTTGTCTTGGATTTAAAATAAAATGAGTCTGCCAACAACACATAAAGATGGCCACCTATGTACACCTTGTGTAGACTTATGGTGCAAGTGGAATTACATAGTCTACTGGCAATGACAACACGACTGCCATGCTTACATGGCCCTTCGGCAAGAGTTGGTTTATGTGATGTACAGTAGGCTTGTGCTGAAGAAAGGAAGAGGCTGAGACTAGCACAACACTGAATTGCATGATGGGCCTACAGTGTTCTCACCGATACATAGGACAAAATATCGAGTTAAACCTTGTATTGAGAACCTACCCCCACCACCCATCATACCTTTCCTGGTCTGGCCTTGAATGTTTGTTTTTAAGGTCATTTCATTGATGCTATAGGGCTATATGAACCAGGGCTCTCAAACTACCAACCCAATCACGAGCGTCCCCCTTCTCCTTTATTAAAAAATAAATAATAATAATAATAATAATAATAATAATAATAATAACAACATGTTCTCACATATTTATTTTCAATTTCAACTTTTAGGCCATGGCAAATGTTGTTTGGGCAGTTTTCTGGCAACAACCTACAGTAAAGGCTATATTTATAGTTCACATTAATAATGTATTGTATGCCATGCTTTCATTCTATGAAGTGGCTTCCCTTGTAAAAATAAAACGGCTATGTGACCTCTGTGGGCAATAGGGTGGCCAACTCCAAACCAAAATGTCAAACTTTTGCTTCCCGATGTCTTACCGTTAAACATTCTTGCACAAGGTAAACCCTAACTGCTCCTTGATACTAGTAATTGTAATAATACAGAAGTTACTGTTCTAACCACATCACAGTAACAACTTCTAAATGCAGATTTGCGTACAGCAACAAATAAACTAGAAGAGTATGAATCGCGTTGGAATCTCCACTTATCTTGCCTTGCACAAGTCACCTCACATCCTTCTAACATTATGGCTATGTTTGTTATCACATCCTTCTAACGTTATGTTAGGTTGCCTGAAACCTAACATGGAATAATTTCCATGGAGATAAACCAGATGTTTGGGTGGAGACTGAGTTGGTTCAGGGCAAATTCATCTATTTAATTTCCTCCTAAAACCTATCAAGTAATGCAATTGTTATCATTGACTCCTGTGCCTGCCAGGAACATGCTGCACATGCCCGAATATATATCTAAATGTTAGAGCAATTGTGAAGCTCGTGAGATCAGGATGGTCTCGGGAGGCTACACGTTTAACCCTTCATAAAAATAAAAAAAATAGAAAAACAGGTTTCCAGCATATGAGTTCTGCACAGTTGTAGCAAGAGTGATTTGGTGAATCCCTCCCCTCCACTACCCCCCATTAGTGCATCTATTTTCCAAGGCACCTCTGACACTCTTCTGAACCGAAACAATGCCTCCTTTCTCCTGTCAGCCTCATGCTTGGCTGGAGCATCTGAATACAGCCCATGGGTAAAATAATCCATAGCTTTGGACCCCGCCAGTACACACAAAAACATACAAATTAATTCATGTTTCTTACTTAGTCACTACAGCCAGCCAGACTACCTAATTGTAGACGCTGGCACACACACACACACGCACACACACACAATACAGTATGTCAACTAATAAAAGGCCAAACGTCTGAACTCATGCAATAGCATAAAATTCAATATCAATGTGAGAGCATTGCCCCCACGTGGTATATTGATAGAATGCAGCGACATGACAGCAACCATGGGATTAAACCAACGCTTTTAGGATAGCAGCACATTGGTTGATTATATTCTGCAGTTCGTCCAAACTGCAGACAGGCACTCCCATAATATTTTAAAATGGAATACATACCATAAATCTATTTATCTGGAAAAAAAAGTGAAATAGGCCATATAGCCTATTTAAAGACGCAATTGGTAAGATTGAGAAGAGATGGATTTATCGTGAAAATTCGGATGAGTACACCTTCCAGGCCACTCCCTCCCCTCGCCGCTGTGCATACACTTCTCCAAAGCCCCTCCCTACGGTCTCAACGGTATGGAGCATACACCGGTAAGCAGGTAACATTAGCTAAAGTCCGCACATCTAGATGTAACATGCTTTGCAGTGACATTAGCCTGGATACATTTGAGCAACAACATATTGTTCCTCAATTCTGTTTAAATATTCAATACGAAGACTAGTATATGGTAAACGGTACGGTACGGTAAACTATATAATCTTATTTACAATCATATAATTTCAGTAACATACATGGGAAGACAGTAAATCGGCATAGTTAACATTTGTAAATTTGCCAATTGTGGCTTTTTCTACAGTTTATGTACTTTACCCCCGTTTCTACGAGCAGACAGGCGGGTATGAGTACAGTACGGTACACCGTGCAGACTACCGTGGGGAAGACGGAGCAGATCGAGGCGTCATGTGGGTCAAACCAGAGGACCTCGACAATGTTGAACATTTAATAATGCAACTGATTACATATGATTATGTATGTAGTAGCCTCACTAGTAATGTTCCATATAAACAACTACAATTACACTATAGCTGTTATCTGTGGATGTTACGAGCCTCAGTAAATGTAATTTACAATTTCTCTTTTTACTCCTAGGAAATGCATTCAATTGGATTTAAATCAGACTAAATGTAGCAGTGTTTGACATGGGACATCAGTCTGATGATTTATGTAATTAGCTAGTTGGTACCTGTTGCTTCTCCAACCTCCTGTCCAAACAGGACTATCATGGTGCACATGCCAGAGATGCTGAGAAATGACTACTGTGGTGGACAGAAAATGCTGCAACCAACAGCCACCTATGTGCATTTCAACACTACGTTACATTGAGGCATAGATTTTGCGTGAAGACGTCTTGTGCATGTCTCTGGACCTAGATCTTCTTAGTGTAGCTGACCTTCCAGGTGGAGGTGAAGACAACGGACAGTTTGTAGCTTGGCAGTGCGGGGATCTGGGTCCTGGTCAGAGTGATTAATTCCAAGCTCCAGGGTTGTCTATTTGTGACTGCTTTACACATTCTCATTGACGTATAATATATAATACATTCCTAGTATAGCTACACTGTTGTACCTTGTAAACTGTAAATATTGAGTGCTGTGCAATATTGTACTCTTTTTTTCTACTAAACATTTTTCCCAAAAAAATCTTGTTGTTTGTAATTAGTAAAACATATACACGTGAGCATATTATCAAAAATACTATAAAACACTTGCCTTAATTTAGAGCAGTTCAAATCACAAAAGCAATGGTTAAGCTTATCAACAAAGTAAAAACACATTACAAATGTCAAGCTTTATTTTGCATATGAATAAAACATGAAGGTTGGTTAGGTTACAGATCAATAAACAGCTAATAAACAGCTATGTATGCAGTTTTTATTGGTCAACATTATCCTCTTGTGTGGCATTGTCTGACAAGTGGAAAGTGTATAATTTGGTGTGATCAGACAGTTTTATTTATTAATCACTAGTACTACATTAGGCCTTACCAGATGAGGTAGACTTTTTTTTAAATACATTATTGGGTCTTTTCTACCTTTCAGTCACAATAAGTAAGGCAGTACTGTATATAGCTGTGATAGTTTGACAACAACTGATCATATTTAAAATATAAACAAAACATTTATTTGAATGATATACAATTAGAAGTTACTGCCCTGGTCCATGCTGACTTGTCTCCAATTATCATTATTTATTTGTTAAGTTTATTAATATTTCCTAACCTTAAACCATACTTTGAAACTTTGTGTATGGTCCTTGTGGCTGAAACCTACTTTTGTGGTTTTCGTTTTAAATGGCCTATACCTGAGTGGCTCTTATCCCTCTTCTGCTATCGTTAAATATAAACTTGTATACCAACAGAGCCTATCATTTCATATTTACACAATACATGTTTTTAAATTAAGTCCATTAGCATATAGGCTACCTTAATTGTTGTTATGCCCAGCTTTGCTATAGGCTCTTACTATCTGCTGCAGTACGTTCGTGTAGAGGTAACATACAGTGGGCTACGTTCCTTCCTTTAACATTCAAATATCTCAACAAAGTATTTGAACTAAAAGCTATAGCCTGTCTCACGCGTCAGTACAGCGATGTAAGTGTCACCAAAAGTATTAAACATAGTGAAGTTGCGCCATCTTTTGACTGAGAGCTAAAATGATCTAACCGTGGGTGTTGCACATTTCATGTAGGTGTATATTTCTTAGTATGTTAACTTAGTTAACATACTAAGTTAACCTTTTTTGTAAGTCTACATTGCATTGCATTGCATTTCAAGTGTTTACTGTACTGTCGTTGCAATAAAAATATAATAGAAGCATTTATTTCAGAAACACACACACCTGCACTGCACACGCACAGAGAGAGAGAGAGAGAGAGAGAGAGAGAGAGAGAGAGAGAGAGAGAGAGAGAACACTGGGAGATGTCTTCTCAAGCTGATGGCAAGATGGGCACTCATGGTTGGCCCACACATTTAAACATGCACATGGGTCAGATGTTCCTGCCCTAAAGAGGCCCCCCACCAACCTTTATACACAATCACCCCTGGGGTAGATCTCTCGCTCTTTCGGTCTGAAGTGGAACTTCTTCCGCCCCCATTGCATGATACTTAGCTGCAAGGGATGCGAGTCAGCCACCAAAGGTTTCTGACATATGATCTGGCATCTGTGATGTCACCAACAGCTGACTTGTCACGAGACCATTGTGATAGGAGAGAGGTAGAAAATGAAAGCCTCATCAACAGACCCTTAGTCCTTCACTGTGTACTTATGCGTCAGGCATGCTCTGCTTACCAACTGAATGACTGCTGAGAGTGATTCTATAATCTATAATGCTATTAACTAGGGATTGATAGACTTTGACCCCTCTTGCAGGTATATAATAGGTCCTATTCACTCTAATACAACTCTCTGTGTGTGTGTGTGTGTATGTGTGTGTGTGTGTGTGCTGCGTGTGCCTAGTAATTCTTACCCCCAGGGCCATATGTTTACTCCACATTCAACAAAGCATTATATTCATTGCTCAGGGGTTGAGCGGTAGATTATCTCAGCCTAACCTTTAGCCATAACTAACTGATATATTAGGATGGAGGTTGCATAACCATTAGTTCCAACAGTTTCTTAATATTGATACAAAGAAGGAAATATTGCGCAGCTCAATAAGATGTAAGATAATGTGTGGGTGCAGATGTTAGACGGTTGAGGATTCCAGGTTATTGGCTTCTGAATGGGCCACAACCTTGTGAAATGAACAGCAAAGCAGCCATTTAGCAACAACTAGAAGAGAATAAAGCAAAGAAAGAAGGCCACATTCTGCAAGGAGCGCACCCCTCTGTTACACTATAAAGCATGACAAATGTACTGCCCTTACCCCAAGGTTACTTGCTCATGTTCTGCCATTGACTGGAGAGTCTATTGCATATGTGTATTTGTCTCTTGCCACATTGGTCCGGAGATGAACATAGATTTGACAGAGAAAGATAAAAAATGTAATTTAGTCTATGTAGAAAATGTCACCAAAAAATGTGTAATATTAATATAGCCTATCAGTGTTCTTGTCAGCCATGTGTATAAAATATGTATTTCTCCATATACTGTATATGTCCAAAAGATTAGCAGAGATGAGACAATCCCTTGTTTGTTTCTATATCTAGTTATTTGGCCCTTTGATTTTTGTCTTATAATTCCATAAGTGTTATATTGATTAGATATAAACTAAAAAAAAGTGGATCAATGTGAAAGCTTTTGAAAACTTCAACATTATTGTAATGAAAACAACTGGTTATTTTGGTCCAAAGCATGTGGACAGTAGGTTTTCTAGTGAATCTGTGCTGTCAGTAACTCACAGGATGCATATTGTTATAATATTGATTTGTTTGTAAATGACAATTTAAAAACATATACAGTAATAAAGAAGCTGTACAATATAGTATTGTAAAAAAAAATGTCATTCGTTATAAATTAGGACACATTTACGGTAAAACAGATTGAGGAGAATACTTGAATTCATCTAGGGAGCTTTATAGGTTCATAGAGAAACAACTGTACCAATTAAGAAAGCAGAGAACCCTGAAAACGTAATTTCATTTCAATGTACTGTAGTTTTACAGTAACTGGAAAAAAAAAAAAAAGAATTGTCTAATGGAATGAAATACCAATGTGCTCTTTTGTTGTTAGAAATCCTTTCTCATCCATCAATCACGGTGTGAGAATTTAACATATTTTCTTCTTAAATTGTTACTGTATGTATCCATAGTCAACATTGTCATGCGTCTATCAGATGAGAAGACATTTTAGATATAAAATAATGTATTTGCTGCAATCAAATCACATTGAATATGGTATTTGCTTAATTTAATTATTAGGATGTCAGTTTATACAATAATGTATTCTGTAATTTGTACTGTTAGGCCCTATACTTATTTCCACTCTTAATTTTTATAATTTTATTGGGATTTGATTATTTAGGCAGGAATTATACCAGGCATTTAGTTATGGACCATGACTGATAGGCTGTGCTATAGCCAGCAGCAAAACATAGTCTCAAATAAAGGGAGAATAAGACATGTAATTTCGTTCTACGTCACTGAAAAGCTTATCTCAATTATGTGGCAGGCCTCGCTCTTCAACCATCTTGGGAATTCTGTGATTTTAAGACCCGCATATGGACGCTTTCTGCACAAGCCTGCTTTCTGTCATTCTTGAGTAGCCTGTTCTATAGAATACCCAGAGTTGTAGGGTAGACCGGGGATAGTTGTAAATTGTAACAATTTGGACATTGCTGAGTCATGAAGCGTTTTTAAGTCAGTGCGTTCAAAATTGTATACAAAGTATTTACTTGTGTCTGCTATTAAATGGCGCAGCTATTAACAGATTATTTTAATCTCAAACAAGGAGCAAAGTGTTAGCCTTTAGGCCTATCCGGTAAAATGTAACACTCCCAACAGGATAGACCTCGGGGTAACATTATGAAAAAAATATGACAAAAACTTGATACTGACATATATTTATTCAACGCTTTCTACCTAGCCTAACAGGTAAAGTATTAGCACAAGTTGCATCAGATATATCATAGACACAATAAACTTGATTTATGTTTGCTAAAAAATAAAAAAAAGTCATAGTTCTAAATACTGCTGCCTCTAAAATTGGCGGTGTCTGGCGTTCTGTCACGGGGTCCTACTTCCTTCACGAGCAATTACTATTTGGCTTGTGCAGATTAAATCAGGTGTTTCCTAAGTGTTCCTGATTAGCTAAATTTAAAGTGTTATAACTGACCAATGTTATGGTCTCCCCAACTTCTGCACAACTTTGCAGCCTTCCTGAGCAGTGACAATGAAATTCCAAGCAGTGGCTCCACTCCATAAGACCAAAAAGCCAAGCAGTTTAACGGATGTGTTTGTACGATTAGGCCAAATACCTTTATCCACATTAGCCGCTTGAGGCAGGAAAAGCTTGTGAAAACGAGACCACGTGACTTTAAGACGTCTTCAAGTCAAACTGGCACATTACATGCATCCCCAAAATATTGAAAAACTATAGCATGCTGAGAATTTCTAGAAGAAAAAAGTTAACCATGTATCAGAAGTATCAGACAAACGTTTAATTTAGATTTAGAAACTGATTTGCATACATGCAAACTATTCCACAATCTATTCTGCTAACACAATTGTTATTTTAACTGTAAAGAGCAGTGTGGAATCCTTAACACGTTGCATTCAACAAGGGAAGACTGAAAAGATACATTAAAAGCCTTAAGCATAAAATATAAGTATATAACACTGACTGGAAAACAGGTACAGTAACAGCATAGTGGAGTGCTCTCGCATTATTTGTGCCATTTCTTTATTTATTTACCTACCTTTCTTTTCCCTCTACACTAGCTCATGTGCCGCCCCCCTTCTTAAAGCAGATACATGTCACCACTAATGGACATCAAGTGCTTCCTGGCCACAGCTCTCCTCTGGACGTACATTAGAGACATAAAATCCATTTCTCAACCTAGAGATAAATAGCAGGTGTACTCGCACACGCACACACGCGCGCGCACGCACGCACGCACGCACGCACGCACGCACGCACACCTCTACGCTAGTGGTTACAGAGTTAGTTGCATTGTGCATTTCATTCCAGCATTAACCCTGTCTTATAAATAAAAATGTTGCATTTATGCATATTACTTTCATGAGTAATTTTCTTATATTTTGTACAAGTCTGAATTTTATATCAAGACATTATCATCAACTATACTTGTGAATATGAAATAAACTGTTTTAATTTAGGCATTTACGTTAGAAACCATTTGATGTATAATGACATAAAAGCACTATCCATTATGCCAGATGTTGCACTCTGTTCTGTGAACAATAGAACAGTCCTCTGCAAGCAACAGAATCCTTTGTTGATTCCACTGCACAGGGGTAAAACAGCAAGCACACACCAGGCAGAAAGTCATTTTTTCCTGAAACTTTGAGGTTGAAGAAGGAAGGCAATACTGGTCATAAACATTGTTTTACATTACAAATCTCATGGCCACATTCAGCTGAATCTGTCTTGGATGTTGGCCAGGCTGTTGTTGGACTTAGCTCTATTAGCTGGAAAGAGAACATTGACAGTTACCCATGATTACAGGATCTATTCTAATCATTATGTCACTTGATCTGTGTTAAATGAAAATACTATTAACTCTTATCAAACATTGACTTTAAGCACAATCATTTGCAACTGTGTCCACGAAGAACCAAAGCAAAGCCATAATAATGTGACATTGATGGAAGCAGCCTTAAACCCCCCTTAAAAGAAACTTCTGTCCTTCTGTGCAAAGAACCTGTAAAGGACCCACTGACCCTTCACCTTAGAAGGCCCCCCTTCTACTGCTACCTTCAAACATGTATAGGAAGCTTGCATGAAGCATTAGTGCTATACTCTACAGAACCGTGGTTACACTCGAGCTACAACACTTAAATATAACATCTTTTTAATTGTTATTAAAGCCTCAATGGACAAGGTTGTTTCATTAAATTATAACATGACAAGATTATTTAATTAAATGCTAATATGACAACATGAAATTAAAGTGTGTAAATATATGTATGTAAACTATTTCATAATACACATAACATTGAATGAATAAATTAATATATTTTATAAATAATACATATTTTGATTTTAAAAGCATCTCATAGTATTCGTCACCCGCTGGGGATCGTGATGCAGTTTTGGGAGCTTTGCTATAGAACAACCTAGAGCAGCAACACCACCCCACCCCCCACACCACCCAACCCCTCCGCCTACACCAAAAGGCCTAAAACCCCTCACAACCCCTGTCAAAAAAATCTCTCTTTGCGACAATGGCCAAATTAAGCTGGTTACTCACGGTGTATGAGCTTGCGTTTCTTTTGCTCGGAGTGAAGGAAGCTGCTCAAGTAGAAGATGATAGGCAGAAACAGCATGAAGCTGGACACTGCGATGACAGGAACAGTCTCCGCTCGGGAGACGGAACAATTGAAAGTCTTACTCCACAGCTTATGGGTCACATTCATCTGAAAACAAGCAAGGGTGCCGAACAACAACAACAAGAATGGAAGCTTAGATGACAGTTGAGATGGAAGATCACCGTCAAGTCAACATGTTAACTTGTTATTACTCTGTTTTTGGCATTAAAGAAGAGTAGGGTTTTATCAACAATGTGAAGAGAGAAGATACAATTTATTATACCCCCCCCCCCCCCCAAACCCCTAAGATTATTACAGTAAAAATCAGTTTACATTTATTTAAATTGGTGTAATTTGTGGCTCCTTGAAAACATACCCCATCCTCTATGTCAATACACAGAGTGTGGTTCTTCTCCATGCCTCCATAAAGCTCATTCAGTCTCTTATACACGTTTTTACATTCTGTACAAAGCTCTGTGTGGTTCCCCTGCTTAGAATAGTAAAAAAAAAAACAGTACAGTTTTAATCTTATGCAGTGTAAAAAATGTGGCAGTTAGTAGAAAATGTAAACAAATAAGCAAACATTTGTAATTTACAGCTACATTACAATGACTTCATGGACTGACCTGTTGATATTTCTCAAAGCAGCTGAGTGACTGATTGAGGACACTCATGAAGTACAGTGTGTCATTGGTGAGTCCCTGAAAGTCCTTTGACACACAAGCTTCACCAGAAGAATACTAATTAGATACATATTAATTGTTAGATGTTCATTTATTTCATTCACTGATGCATACCAAGGGTATAAAGACTATTGTTACATTATGTGCTATATTAGGCATTAAGATGTGTTAGTGATAAATGGCTATAACTTAAACTTGCCTTGACTGATCCAATGCAGGAATGACTTGTTCACTGACCAACACATTAGGAGATATGTCTGCCATGTATGTGTGTGTGCACCCCAGTTTGCATCCCTTATGAAAAGTGTGTACTTCATGTCTGATATGCTAAGTAAAGTAAACATTCAGAATTCACGCTGAACTCCTTGAATTCCTCATAATGCATCAAACTTACAGCTGCAGCCTGATATGATCCATATATTCTCCAGGTTGCTGTACAGCATATAAACCAGCATCAAGCGATCACTGCGCAGAAGGCTTTCCTTGCATGACACATTACCAGGACCCATCTGAAGAGACATACCAGAGGGATTTACTGTATTTGGCATGCAAGAACAATACCATATACAATTGAGTATTATATAGTGTGTGCTTAATCTAATACTTTCAATCCATTATTTTTACTGAGTGCTTTGTCTTCGACCATATTTGTCTTTGACCATATTGTCAGGAATATTTTGTCGTGAGAGTTTCCTCTTTCAATTTTGTCACAAGACTCGTGACGAATCGATCGACTGAGGGCATCCCCATTAGCCGTCTTTGCAAAAACATTTCACACGCAAAATAAATAGGATAGCAGTAAAGAGAATTCGCTCGTTTACCATACCTTATCTGATATGTTGGTATAAATGTCCACCAAGCTGTCATAACCTGCGAAACAGTTTTGGCACACTTTGACAGGACGAGCAGATGGAACCAGGCAGCTGACATATTCGACATATCGCTGTCCAAATATGTGCAGTAATTCAACACAATAATCGCTGACCTCCAGATCTTCAGGAAAAGTCGACATAAGATTCAAAGAAACTAAAGAGTTCATGTGTGTCTTCATTCGTAGAGATTCTCCAGACTGCATACCGGTAGAGGAAAGCTCTTTCAGTTTCTCCACTGCATTTAAAACGGTGAGGCTTTCGCCAATAGCACACGTATATACACACATATTTATTACAAGAATGATCGAAAAGACACTTATTTTATACCGATACATGGTGAAAGCGTTCATTATTCTTACGGTAAGCCTCTAAGCAACCCATCACTTCCTGATTCTCCCCTAGCGATCATGTGATTACCACAATGTCCGGATATCGCGAGAGTAGAAATAAACGCTACGGTGGAAATACTTTGGATAAAGAGGTCTCACTGGATTGATTATTAAATTGTGTTGAATATACATTTTAGGCTACCATAGCTCTGTTTACCTCTCTTATTAGGCAACATATAGCTCACTATCCAATAGGTAATGGTGAAGATGGGAAAGCCATGCTGATGAGGATCAGCTGGATAGGCTACATTTTAGCAACAAAATGTAACACTTTAATTCACGATGAAAACGTTGAGATTTAGTATCGCCACTATTATTATTCAGTAAATGTAGGCTTTGAATAATGCTGCTCGTGGCCACATTACGCTGCTTGGAGAGGATATAGGGGAGGTCTACTTCAAATGAGAGCATACACGTGAATGTGAGTGTGACCCCGTGTTGGAAAGCTCTGTATGGATATAACTAAACCGTCTGGTCTTCTGCTACTTGCCTCATAGTTATTTACCGCTGTGCGTTTTGACACCATACAATTTTCGAATGTGCGCGCAGAGCGCAAATAATCACAGAGTCAAGGTGAACGATTTGGGCTCAAATTCTGATTGTGATAATTGTCCAAAACCCTCGAATCAAGCCACTGCAGTCAATGGTCTTTAATGTGAAATTAGTGGCTCTTGATAACTTGCAGGCCGCAGCAATTCCGCAGTCATCAGACCCTAATGAAAATAAGAGGGAGAAAATGCGTGGCATTAAGGACTATTCTAATGCTTCCGCACAAGTCTAGCGGTAAATATGCAGTTTTATGGATTCTGGCCTTTAATGCTCCACTCAAAGCACGTGACACACTCGCTCATTAACTCTCCCTTTCCTGTACAGAGTTCACCTAATTGTTCAGATGTTTCTCATCCCGTTATTCTTTGTACGTTGTGTGGCTAGCCTATGTCTCAACAACAACGATTACAACCTCTCAAATATTCTTGCCGTTTTCGTGCATTTCATATTTAGGCTAATGGTCAGTAGCCTATAGGCCTATTTTCTTCCTGACAAAAGCAAATAAAACGTTTGCATATCAATGTTAGCCTATAAAAATAGCATAGGCCTGCATGGTGTCATTACAAAGTATATGCTAATTTAGCAATTTTGTAGCCTTGTAGCCTAATTCACGTGGCAGTAGGCTCTATGGATTGGCAAGGCCTATAGTATTTGTATATCCTGGGTCTATAATGCTATATCTGATAGGATATGCGTTTGGATATTATTTTTCCACTTGCGGCTAATCAACGGAAAGAAGTTAAATTGGCAGTCATTATTCGAGTTCACCGTTAATTTTCGACGCCAACAAATGAATTAATTAGCCTAACATTTTACAATCCGTGATAGAAACCAACCTCAAAGACAAAAATCACTAATTAGGCTCATAAAATGTCTTCCATCGACTCAAGAGCTCTTCATGAGTGTGATGAGGACACAAGACAGTGGATGAATCCAAAGAACAAATGACAGGCCATGAGCGTGAGACACGAGATATTTATATTAATTGTCTCTGGATGAGCCTCAGTGAGCCTACAAATTTAAACTGAAATTATTTTCAGTAACCTCTTAACATGTTTCCAACTCCACAGTAGGCCTAAACCACAACGTATTTCGCTTGAATTGTCTAGGCTACTGTATTTAATTTAGTCGGAATGTATTAAAGGTGTTTCATTTACAAACTTCATGAAATCTGAAATTGGACTTCACAAAGTGCTAACTATGGTTCAACCTTAAACTTGGTGCTTACAGGCAGTGAGAAAATAGCTGTAAAGTTATGCATAAATTATTCTTCATCCCTCGGGCCGCCCCTAATCCGCCAAAACCTCATTCATTCATCGAAGAACTGTGCTTCTTTTCTTGTTTCCCTACTCTATACAACATAAAGTCAGACTGCATTTAATGCTTATGTCGGGATGTGAGAGGGCTTTTCCAAACGCGAGGCCCCTTTTTCCATAATATTGCCCTTTTCGTCGTGTGAGTCTACCAACCCACAGAGACCCCATATTCTTCCTCTGCATCTGACTGGCATCACAATCTAGCCCAATGTTCACAACGTTGCTGGGGAATTGCAGAGGGTGATAATAGAGATTTCGCTTTCATTTTTTACGCTTGACTTGGTTATTGTTGCTTTTCTATTCTCAGTTATTCCCTTCCCAGGGATTAGCCCTGACTTCGTCCAATGGCGGGCAAAATGGCCCAGAATCCCGGATGATTTATGCTGATCCAAACATGGCTATGACGATGTCCTATTGCACCTTGAAAATAAGTGATCTAAGCGAAGAGATCATCAATAGTTCATTGAATCAATGAAGGCGTCCACAAGTTAAAAATATTATAATATATATAATATATATATAAATAAATAAACTAACACAAACAGCGCCGAAATCGACCATCAAAACATTGGCAAATTATTTAGGCCTAAAACAATAATATTTTAATGGAAGTTATAGCCATGTGTAAATGCGTATCACGAATTTGACACTAGCGAGGCTCGCTTTGTAAGAGAGGGGTTTGTTGTCTCAGCCATTTACGTAATTTGAAGTAATCTTTGATGACGTGACGGTGTGTGTTGTGCACTCTTCCGTAGTTTGGTTGGTTTTGGTCTCTCTTGGAACCCGGGTCTGCGCACACAGACAGGATAATTACCAAACACGCAGCCAGCGACACAAAAGCCGCTTTGACTTCCTCACTGCTGGTCGCCTCTCGGGATGCAGGCGCAGGGTACGCGGTCCATGCGCGCTACCCGCTCGCAGAGCTCGATACCACTTCAAATCGCTTTCGCGAACTGAGAGGCAGAGAAGTCCTGAAGCTGACTTCTTTCAGCTCCAGTGAACTGGACATTAACAACGACTGACAACCTCCAGTGCCCCCAACCGAACGAGAGGGGCGTGGGCCGAGATAGAACACAACTGATTTAAGATTTAACCGCAGAGGAGCGGGCTGACGAAAGGCTTGTTATAGTTGTTAGCTGCAAGTCGACCCTAAACAAGTGAACTTGATGCATGTTGTCTTGCAGTCCAAACTGAGGTCATAGCGTACTTTGCATAACTTGACTGCAAATAGAAAATAGTTTACAGGTCGTTTTTAGAGATTCTCATTTATTTTTCTATAAAAAGCAATTTTGTGGCTGTTGCTCCTCGAGGCATCACCCCATCTTATCGACTGGTGCCTTACACCAATTAAAGCAGGACGTGCAGTAAATGTAATGGCCCGCGGAGTGATTGTTTCTGACAAGTAACAAAACACGCAGGCCCTCCCCTCTTATTAGGACATAGGAGGGGGTGGATGTTCAAATCCCCGACATAGGACATGCAGGAACGAGGTAGCGCTGCGTGTGTGGTACTGTAAGCCTACACATGTGATCGCATGCGCATATAAGTTATTAGTTTAGTGTAACATACATACATGCATGCATGCATGCATGCATGCATACATACATGCATACATAAGATATTGTGGTGTTTCTAACATAGAACCACTAAAGTATTGCTAACCATACAGGTTCTCTAGCCATAACGCAATATTTTTTGTCAAGAACTAAAGTCATTTTTCCACCGTAAACTAATTGAAAAAGAAATTCAACCAGTTTACTTTGTGGGTTATAGGAATGTGAACCCCTCCACATCCTGTCAACCTAATAATTCCATGATTGCAATTTTTAATAACTACTTATGCCTACTTGCACATGCAGTAAATGTGGTTGGAAAACAAACTTGAATGTCAGAGGAGATTGCAAATACCAAAGGCAGTGTGTGGACTACCGTCTCGAGGTTATCTGTAAGTATTATGCTCATGGGAGAGAAACTCTTGCTCAAATCCATTTAAAAGTAATATGAAGATAGCAACATAGACTATAATTGCATATCATTCAGAATTAAAGTGAATAATCATGCCAATAATAAATATGGTTCTAACCATGGTCGAGATAGCTACAGTTAATATTAACTGGCCATATTCCATAACATGGCCAGACTAGCTAATGTATTTTATTGTATATATTATCTTAATTTTTTCTAACAACATAAACAAAATATGATTATTTAAATTGTCAGACATCCCAGGGCGTGAGTTGAAGGACACAAAGGCAGTTAGCCAGTGTGTTCACAGAGGGTTAGGTCTAAGCTAAGCTCTGCTTTGAGTGTAGGAGGAGTGGTTGAGGGCCTGGCGTTAGCAAAGCCTCTCCTGGCTAACACAGGAAGAAGACTTGGCCCAGATGCAGCCACTGATGTTAACTTTGAGTGGCCCCTGTGGCTGGAGCTGCATGCCCACCCCCTACACTCCTCACTTCCCAAGCCCCCAGGTTGCCTTTGCATGACATCATCCCCAAACTATGCCCCCCATACCCATGTGAATCTGAGCTGTCACAATCGGTGGCACCGCCCTTCCTCCCCCCA
>JAODTR010000017.1:1344789-1363050 GCA_025399935.1 Amblyopsis rosae
AGAGAAAGAGAGAGAGCTGTGAGAGGCCTTTTATGTGCTCTTATCCATAAATAAAGTGAGATCCCAAAGTTCAGTTTCTGAGTGAGGGTGCTCTCGGGAAGAGATGGGAACCAACCAACCAAAGAAGAAAATGTCCGATAATGCTGTGCCACTGCCGCCACCATTGTTTGTCGGGTTCCAAACAAACACAGTACAGCATGCTGTCGTATGGAGAGAGGAAGGAGAGATAGGGGCTTCTAAATCCATCCCACTACATAACCATTCAGATTACATTATAGGAGAATAAACAAGCAAAACTCCACCTGTTCATTTATACATAGAAAATAATTATCGTCGCAGGTCTATTTCCTTACAGTACACCTTAATCAGAAAACAACAAATTTGTATCTATGAACATTACAAACATATTTACTAAATAAGGCAGTTCAGCCAAAGATTTGTCATGTGTCTAATCTGACACAATGCCTTAAATAACACCAACTTTACCTCTGACCTTATACAAGTTCTGTCAGGCACACTCATGTAGGAATTTAAGCATCTAAATTAAATTACATATAAAAATATAAGAAGGAAATACTATGAGGCTTCTAAAAGGGAACGGACAAGCTCTTGGTCTGGTGCTAATAATCCCATCTACCACTGTTGTCCAATAGCCTATATAGTCATCACTGAGAGACTATGGTGCCACACACAGCTGGTTCGAGCAGGCTAACGGATGAAGGCTTCTGAGGGGGTGGCTTTCTGCCCTTCCATGGGTGGGGAGGGGGCAAGTATGAGGACCAACACGGCCCTGACCACCCCGCTCTTCCCCAGCCATCCCCCCACCCCGGCTGGGTTCATTCATCTCCTCTCTCAATGAGGGGATTAGCTGGAGCCTCTCAGTGTGGCCGTAAGGGCTCTCTTGATTTGGGATGGATACCCAGGATAGCAGTGAGAACAGGGGAGAAGTGCAAGCGATCAACACAAACTCTGTGCATTATAATTAACATGGAAGGCTGGGGGAAGGGGTCAAACTGATTCCAAAAAAAATGATAAGCAGGGTGGAACCAAAACACAAACAAAGCCCAGTACACTGTGTACTATCCCAGGCCTATGGTACCATGCTCTCCACGCTCAACACACTAGAGTTGGGAGCAAAATACTTCTAAAGAAAGGAGGAGGAGAGAAGCGAAGCAGAAGTTGACACCGCATTTGTTGAGAAGTGAGGGATGCTCTCCTCCTGTTCTCAGATGCAAAGCAGGGTCACTAAGGGCTACGAGACGCACAATAATGCTGATTACACGCATATGCTAATTATTACACGCTAATCAAGTACAGTAGCCTTATATTCAGCACTAATGCCTGGAGACTGCTTTCTTTCCTCTCGTGTATTTAAGGTAAAGGGAAACTATAAATACTTTAGGGGTGCTAACTGCTAAATTATCTATACATAAAGGAAACTAACCACAGGGGTGTCATTTAAAACAAACTATAAAAGAAAAAAAATGCTCACAGCCAATCTGTTTTAGAGTTAGGGGCCAATATAATGGCAATTTAACGAGAAACCTGCCACTTAAAGAGTTATTCAATAAAATGCTAGCTTGTGTAGTTTAGCTGGTGCTGATACAAGTAGTAAAGCAAAAATACCTAGTAAAAAATTATGGACAATCTTTATTTTGTTAAGACACCGGAATAGTTATACATCTGAAACTATGCGTAAAAATGCTATATGTGATTTGGCCTTGAGTTGTTTAACTGCTGAAAGATTTTTTTTTTTAATGACAAATTTGTATTTCACAATAACCATATCCTGTGTAAAAGCATGTAGTATTCATTATTTTAGGGAATAACAAAAGAGATGTTATGAAATAGCTTTGTGTATTCATGTAGGCCATAGTAAGTTTACAGCATGGGACAGCAGTTTATTTTGCCAAGCACAGCCTTTCTCCTCATCTCTAGACCACAAGGAAGGAAATATGGTCTGAGGGCTGGGTCAGTGGGCTTGCTACATCCTGTCAGTTCCAGAGGAGTTGACTAACCCAGTCTTCTCAATGTTTGAGCAATGTGCATTATGCTGTAGACTGCTCTGCATATATTTTATTTTAAATTATTTCAAGAAAATTAAGTTAAAAGTTACACACAAATCAATTACAAATAAAACAATATGGATATATTAGAGTTTGTGGTTGTATTTTATACAGGGAACTTGTATTTAATGGACTCGCATTCCCTTGTTTAGGTCAAATTGTTATCTACTGTGTCTAGGTGTGACAAATAGTAACTAGACGTGTCTATCCTTTGCAGTCAGCAAATTGGGTGTGGCTGGACATCTTAGACTACTTTTGTTAAAACGTATGAAAAAGTTATTCATCTTCACCTCAAGCAAATAAGTCAATGCTACTACTATACGTTATACAAACGCTGCTCAAATCCGCAGAGTAGATTACCATATGTAGGCTATTTGATGCTATGGCAGTTGTCCAAATTACGTTCAACAGTTTATAATAGCCTGCAGATGGGCACGCGTACTGTGACTATAAGTATTAGCTAAATGGTGGCTAGTTCCAAGCGAAGCTAAATGTTAGCTTAGCTAAAAGGTGATACAGTACATCTAACTGGTGCTCATGAATAGCCTGTCAGAGAGCAAGCTAAACCGTTCTTCAGGCAGTTATTACGGTAGTCAGTTTTGCCAGTGCTCAAAACAAATAAATCAACGTTACAGCTGCATACCAGTCGGTGGCTGGTAATGTCATTATGTTATCTAATTTCGTTGAGGGAAACGAAAACAGCACTGCAGGGATAGGCATTAGCTATGGAACTAGCTGCGGCTCTCACCTTTAGCCTGATTTCATAGGTGGTATGTCTGGCTCTGCCGACCCCGACCGTCTCCGGGTTGCTCACGTCAATCTCTAGAAAGTTACTCGGGGGTCCATAAGCGTCATTTAGATTCTGGGGCTTAGTAAATAGCCTCCTTGTATCAGCTATAGTGTCAGCCATTTCTCCCCCCGCCGCTCTAGTAGGACAGCTGACACGCCAACGCGAGGCGCTTCCGATCAGCTGACATTCATCTGACGTTTGGCACCTGCAGCATGTTTTTGTTTACAACCATTGCCCAAGAGCACTCTGGAATGTGATTGCTGCTTTTACTATGGTGGAGAACGTGTGGAGTAGTTGCAGAAAAATGTTTTAATGTTACATTCAAATGATTATTTGAAATTAAATTTTAATCTTTTATAGAAAATTTCAAATTTCAATAGCTTTTTTTCTAAATCACTCAGAAAGTATACATAGTTTAAATTGCTCAGTGAGATGCCCTACACAAAACACAGTCCATGACTATTTGAAATAAAGTTTTGAATTTTTTTTTGAAATTTTCAAATTTCAATAGCTTTTTTTCTGAATGTGTCAGAAAGTTCAAACAAACGTTATTTAGCTCAGTGAGATGCCCTACACAAAACACAGTCCATGACTATTTGAAATAAAGATTTGAATTTTTTTTTGAAAATTTCAAATTTCTATACCTTTTGTTCTGAATGTGTCAGAATGTTCAAACATACGTTATTTAGCTCAGTGAGATGCCCTACACAAAACACAGTCCATGATTATTTGAAATAAAGTTTTGAATTTTTTTTAGAACATTTCAAATTTCAATAGCTTTTTTCTAAATCACTCAAAACGTTTTAATATAGTTTAAATTGCTCACTGAGATGCTCTACACAAAACACAGTCCATGATTATTTGAAATTAAGTTTAATTTTTTTTTGTTGAAAATTTCAAATTTCAATAGCTTTTTTTCTGAATGTGTCAGAAAGTTTTAATATAGTTTAAATTGCTCACTGAGATGCCCTACACAAAACACAGTCCATGATTATTTGAAATAAAGTTTTGAATATTTTTTTACAAAATTCAAAAGATTTTTTTCTGAATGTGTCAAAAAGTTTTCATATAGTTTAAATTGCTCAGTGAGATGCCCTACACAAAACACAATCCATGATTATTTGAAATAAAGTTTTGAATTTTTTTTTTTAATTTCAAATTTCAATAGCTTTTTTTCTGAATGTGTCAGAAAGTTCAAACAAACGTTTTTTAGCTCAGTGAGACGCCCTACACAAAACACAGTCCATGATTATTTGAAATGAAGTTTAGAATTTTTTTTAGAAAATTTCAAATTTCAATAGCTTTTTATGAATGTGTCAGAAAGTTCAAACAAACGTTTTTTAGCTCATTGAGATGCCCTACACAAATTTGAAATTTTCTAAAAAAAAATTGTGTTTTGTGTAGGGCATCTCACTGAGCAATTTAAACTATATTAAAATTTTCTGACACATTCAGAAAAAAAGCTATTGAAATTTGAAATTTTCTAAAAAAATTCAAAACTTTATTTCAAATAGTCATGGACTGTGTTTTGTGTAGGGAATCTCACTGAGCAATTTAAACTATATTTATACTTTCTGAGTGATTTAGAAAAAAAGCTATTGAAATTTGAAATTTTCCAAAACAAAATCAAAACTTTATATCAAATAATCATGGACTGTGTTTTGTGTAGGGCATCTCACTGAGCTAAATAACATTTGTTTGAACTTCTGACACATTCAGAAAAAAGGCTATTGAAATTTGAAATTTACTAAAAAAAATTCTAAACTTTATTTCAAATATTCATGGACTGTGTTTTGTGTAGGGCATCTCACTGAGCAATTTAAACTATATTAAAACTTTCTGACACATTTGTTTGAACTGACACATTCAGAAAAAAGCTATTGAAAATAAAAAATGACATAAAAATTTTTTTAACCACCAATACTGGTTATCTGTGCTCCTACTTTCAAAATAACATAATTATCTATAAAAAGCAGCACATTTCCATTTCTTTTTGAACAGTTAAACATCTGTTTTAGGTTGATAGGTGATAGTCTTAAATACGTTGATTATGTACTTTGTGGACGCTCCCTTACATCTGAATGTCAAACGTAAAACTGCCTTTACCACGGTCTCAAAAACATTATGAAAGACACTCTTCTGGTTTCAAATAAAAAACAGCGGGCATTTCGCAGTAATAAGAAAGGTTCGTTTTTGTTTATTTTAAATAACTGAGGTGTTTATGTAATTTAACAAGCATACGTGTACGATTGCTTCGTTTGATCCGTGGCTTGCTAGTATGCTACTATTCACCCAAGTTACCATAACACAAAAATGTCTACATCAACGTTACCAGTGTGTGCGCGCAAGGACGATTGTATCTGATTAACAGCATTGTTTGTTGTGTTTGTTTGTTTCAGGTTACTCTTCAAATGCAGACAGTTCATGTACACCAGGCTGCCGCACTCCTCCATCCACTGAACACTATAACATCCTTGTTCAACGTGGTTACCCGAATGAAGATGGTCAGCAAAGAGATATTATTCAGCAGCTAAGTAAACTGCAGACAATACTGAAGAGCTACTGTAATAGTATTTACATAAGGCCACCTATGTCAAAGTTAAAACACAATGACAACTCATTAGGTATACATAATAAAACAGAAGTCCCTACATTTAGTACAGTGGAAAATGAAGTTGGTGCCTCTCGTCGTGAAAAGGCAAATCAAATACTAATGTAATTATATTATATAGCCTAAACCTTGACATGCATACTGATTTGATATGTGATATTGTGTGATATCGCTATTACAATTTAATTGAATAAAATTATATTGTTTGCTTAATTTTATTGGATCAAATAGTAATTGAACCCAAGGAGAAACCCAAGGATAAATTCAAGTGTTTTCTCCACGTACAGTAGGTGCGCCTGGATCATTACATACCCCTCTGAATAGGAATAATATGATTTGAGAACAAATAAATGGGCCTGGTTGGAATATGTATAACAAAGAAAGTTATCTTTGTTATTCTATAAGGCTTAATAATACTACTATGAGTATGAATAATTTGTTGTAAGGAGCATATTTTATGGCAGATTTTTATTAAGAAAGAATGAATGCCATAAAGCTTTATCTCCTGTCATGTCATCTTGGCCTATTTGCTTGTCTTTGCTGCCTGTTGGTAAAGTACCTGGGAAGTAGCCCTTGATCAAGGGCACTTTCTACCTTCTAGGTATTGTTTCCTATCTACACACAGTCAGGTTTACCTAGACTGCTACCCAGTGCTACAGGCAAACACGGCTTTTCCTAACCTGGCAAGGACATTAACTTCTCTCAGACATCCCAAGCTACCACTCAGCTGTACCATTCCACTCACAAACAATGGATACACATTGAAACGTTAGGCAGGGCTGTTCAGTTATCAACCTTCTAAATGTATTCACTGGCTAAAACAATGAACAAAATGCATGCATTATGGAGACTGTTATTTGAGCTTTATGAGGAATGGATTTGTTTCAGACCAAAGCCTTTCTCAGTGTGGCATCTGGACTTTGCCCTAAAGCTCTTCTAACATATGGCAGAATCCACTGTGCTCTACCCCAGTTTTATTACTGGTTTTGTATGGGCACAGGTCAGAGGGTATGGGTATGGGAAGTGTTTTGTGTGTGTGGGTTTTTTGGAACCATGTAGGGGGGCTGTTGTTGTTTGTAGGTCAGGGGGAGCTGACTGTTTAGTATTTGGCGGTGGGAGTTTTTGTTGTTTGGCTGGCACAGATGCACAGGGTTGTGGCAGAGAGTTTTCGGGAGGCAGCGGGCTAGACCCCCCACCGGGCCTTCCCCAGCACCCTTCTCGCTCTCTCGCCGTCCCCATGCGGTAATGAGAGGATCCCCATTGTCTGGGCCGCTCTCTCGGCCCTCTTTGCGCTTTTGATTCGGGACTCTGACAAATACTTTGGTGTTAGGCTGTCAACACCACCTCCTCTTGCCACTCCTCCATCTTGTTTCTTAGACTCACAGACAAACACGCAACTATTTCACTGGAGCCGTCACAATTACTCGGTTTGAAATCAGGTCATGCCACTGTCCCCTCGATGAAAGTGCCGCCATTGTCCTCCGCTAACTGACCAAGTCTGTGGGGAAAGTACACTTGACTTAATATTGACCCAATGCGGCGTGTTTTTGCGGATGATTGGGTAACAATGGGCCATTGTTTAGCAGGATCCAAAACATTTAAGTCGGGCCTGTATTGTTATCTCCTTCTCACTAGCATACTGGATGGGGTTTTACTCCATTACTCTTTAAGAGACATTACATCTTATGCTTTTTGTAGAAGTCATCTAAAAGTAACATGTCAAGTGAAAGTTCCACCCATGTGTGTGAGTGAGGGGTGGGTGTGTGTGAATCTGCTTGAGGGACAGCCTTGTCCTTCTCCGCTCTGCCATGGCTGCCGTGGCAGCCAGCCACCGCTAACGACTATCCCATTGTGCCCGGGGGGGGCGGCAGCTTGCTAAGTCAGAGAGAAGTCACACAGTGTTATGCCAAATCGGACAGGAAAGACTAGTTGCTCTCAGCTTGGCATAACAGTCTGTGACTTCACTGAACGGGACGCAGGCAGATAGTGTGTGTGTGTGTGTGTGTGTGGGAGGGTGGGGATGCAGTGGATAGCTAGAGAGAGAAAACAAGTTTGTTATGTTTCCTCTGCATACAGTCTGGCATCGTGTAGATATATACCAGCCAAGTGCTGTTTAGAAAGTGGTATACACTGAGTAATCGCTCCAGAAATTACTGAGTAAATTAACTTTCAGGACGAAGATCCTTACTTGTTTGGAGTTTTTTTTTTTTTTTTCTCAAAAGCTGCGTTGCCAGGTTACTAAAGTGGAAAATGGCCCTCAACTGATATTGTCAAAAAAGTAAAAAATGTCAAATGTTCCAACGTTAATCATTATTATCATTAAAGTGATTGCAGAGATGCGCTCGGCCCCTGTGCTGCACCTTGTGTTGAAATACAGGGAATTGACTATACATTCTCCATTCGATTTGCTACCATGCCCACATTCAAAGCAGTGTTGTTGTTTTTTTTGTCTGAAGACAGGACCTTTCGTTGATAGCAGGCAGGCATCACAGCGACTTCCAGCAGCAGCTCAATGCAGCCGTACCGTATCACAATTAGCAGCGCTAAACAGGCTGCGCGGAGAAGTCCATTCCATCTCTCGCCGAGCCTCATCCAGTCCTACCCCGTTTTGTCTGATAAATCCCCCTATTGTTCCCTCTGATGATGGTTTTCTTTCGTGGGAACCCCGGCTTGTCTTGTTGATTAGATCCCCTTTGTCTTCCTCCGCTTGCAGTGAGGCTAGTCTGGAGAATGTGAAACCTCACTCTGTAGCGGCTGGCTTAATGCCTCAGCATTCTCTTGTTTATTAAACCACGGCCCAACCTCACACGGTAATGAATGTAACGCAGCGTATGTGGGTCACCAACCATATTGACATGTTCTTCATTAACTTACTGTTGATGAGCACAATTTATGGATGATCCTAGTGGGGGGTATTTGGTTATCAAGCTACTTCTTTTAACATTGTGGTCAAGGGGCTGGATCACCATGCTTGTAGGAGTAGTGTTTACAGTGACAGGCGTCTGTTGAGAGATTTATTTCATACAAACATTTTTGACAGTCATTACCATGTTTGTCATAGGAAGAACCCCCTCCCCCTCCGCCCAGGGGATTCTATATCTGCGGAGATGTTGGTAAGGCGACAACATAAATCTACTTTTTTGTCATTCCTTTCAATAGAATTACATACAGCTGAACAAAATAGTGTTTCTAACAGATTGTGGTGAAATAGGCTGTAAACATCCTAGCCTACCTGTAACAATATCAATATTTTCTTCAAGTGAATTGTGAGGTAAACTATTTCGCTGCAAGTATTGTGTAATAATGCAATAATACAAATAAATGTAAGTATTTCAACAGTAGGCTATTGCGGTATACAGTACTGCATAACAAAGATAACCCCATCATGCACAGGGAAGACCATGCTCATGGATATGTTTTATTCCCATGTGGAAAACAGCCGTAAAAAGAGGGTGCACTTCAACAGATTCATGCTGGATGTTCACAAAAGTTAGTATTTCCATCGCCATGGTCACGGTAGGCATTTTATGACTGACTTTGACAAAGTTTTCTAAAGCTCATATACGGCAAGTTCCTATATTTGCCGCTTTGTTTGTCCTGACGCACTCCCGCTAATTGTCTACCATTATGCATACATGCAAAATTACCACTTTATTCAGCATTGTTGGAGGGTTTGGGTTGCAGATGCAGGTGTGCTTTAAGATGTGCCTGACGTTTGTGTACCGCTTAAAGGGATCCATTGGCGGAAACAAAGCCTGCCAAAACGGAGGCTAGGGAGAATGTTCACCTATGACCCCATATCGCCGGTTGCTATGGAGATCAGCAGTGAAACCTGCCTCTTGTGTTTTGACGAGTTTCAGGTGAGTGAGTATGTTGTAGTTTCTCTCTCTCTCTCTCTCTCTCTCTCTCTCTCTCTCTCTCTCTCTGTTTCTACCTCTCTCTGTGTGTAGTGTCTGTTTGTGCGTCTGTTTGTATCCTGTATGTGCGTGCAACTGTTCAGATGATTTAAAACTTGCTTTGAGTTATTAAACAATACAGAAGACATTGTGTGCATTGAAATTCTCCTCATCTGCACGTATACAAATACTAATTGACAACCCCATCAGAGAAACTTTCCTGGAGCTATTATTAAACACACAACCAAATCAATAAGACAGATTTATGCATGCATTAAATATACATTGCAGTCTCTATTAATTTAAGGATGTTAAAATGAACACATTGACATTATATAGTTGTTAATCACCAAATTTAGTGTACCCCTTAACATAAGTATTGTGTATAAAAGTAAAAGAATGTTATAGTGTATTCTATAGTACTAGCATATTTATTTACATGACTAAGTCAGTGTGGGAAGATGGTAATATTGATTACTGTATACTGTTTGTTTTACTGGTATTCAGTCCATGTTTATACTTGTAGCTGCCAGCTGAATTTGACAAGATGATAGTTTTGTGTTGTGTGGCCCTAACAAACGAATGGGGACACCTAGTGGCTCATTTATTTATAACAGTACAGTCAGTGGCACTCACGAAACAGTTATGAAATCGACCTCATTTTTCATGGCGTTACAATGCTTTCATTTTTCATAATGAATAAACAAGAACCTTTGTAGTATTTCAGCTCCATCTTTCACTAATTTCTAAAACAAATGGGTGCCAAACTAGCTTCAGTAGCTACAGTAACTTATCCATCAATAGCTAACTTATGCTTAGATAAACAGATGCCTTCCTCCTTAAATTCCTTTAGAGCATCTTATTATCTTATCATTCTGCGTTTGTCCAGAGAGAACCAGAGAGCTGCTATCTATGATTAGTGAGCTGATTATTTTTATTATTAAGGATTTTAGTCATTTCTCACAAGAATGAAGTATCTTTGAGTTTCTGCCGTTTCACCAGCCAGATACATCTGTTTGTGGCGGAACATGGCTCCCCTTCCTGACTGTGTTCATTAATCATTGTCACTAATGTGACGAGGTCAGAGGTCACAGAAGGTGCGCCTGCCCGTTCTAATTACTCCCTCCATCAAGAACAGCTTCCTTTCATCCAACCTCTTTCACATTTGAAACTGTGCATCCTCGCTCCCGTTTTGTTTCGCCTGCCCGCCCGCCTGCCAGGCCGCCCGATGACGGTTGCTGCCGCTGAATGGGACGTGCAACGAGCAGGGGCGCGCGCATGTGTTGTGCTGTTCGCGAAGAGCAAAACAAGAGGCAGGGAGGTTTCGGGGTGGGGTGGGGGTGGACAGTGGGGTCTGCACCAATCAGCATCCTCCTCCACTCAGCCATGTAAATCAAGCGCTGGGTATCAGTCGCACTCTGCCGCTTCCTTAAGTGAGTGGAGCTAGGAAGCGACTGGCGGCAGCGGGTCAGATGGATCTTATCCTCTTAAATGCTAATGGAATTTCTCCATTCTCTTCATTAGCGCCGTGCCATTATCAGTAATTTGTGCCCCCCACCACACCCATGCCCCCCTCCTCCTTTTGTGGCCCCCACCCCGGCACTCCTAATGAATACTTGTCATCGAGAGGTCTCAGATGGAAAGACTGAGGGAGGGAGAGATTTAGCGTGATTGTTTCAGGGCCTTGGCTCCTCTGAGAAATTGCTTGTAGGTGTCTCATAGATGTTGCACATAAAGAGGTGCAACATCAGAAAGCGGTTTAATTTGGCACCCGCGCACCTCGCCGCAAACTGACACCGCAAACTAATTGGACGCTCATTTAAATAGCTCGGTGGAGATTGTGCTGTTATTTATTTATTTATTTATTTATTTACATATTTATTTGTTGGTTTCTTGTCTTCCATAAGTGCCTTACATTAATCCCCCGCCACCTTTCTCATTCTCTGGGACCCCGTTCTGAGCTGTACCCCTACTCATCTGGCAATCAGTACTACCCCCCCGGAGTATGCCCGTGTTGAGGACACATGAATAAACAAATCCAGGTTGTATAAAAGGTCATTTTTAAATGATTCTTTTGAAATGAAAATAAATATCAGGCGGTCACAGGAAATGGGGAGCCCATTCACGGGGACATAGATCCTTGGCTTTCTGTTGATTCTCATTACGTGCACACACACACACACACACACACACACACACACACACACACTAATTTGATGCCACCTCTCTTTAGCAAAATCAAGGCTTTAACACACATGTTAATAGAGCATTTGCAAGGGCAGTGAGGCTAATATGCAAAATCAGAGAACTCTCCACGCTATGAAAAGCAGCATATGTTGTGGGTATGGCAGACAAGAGTGCCTGTTGTCTCACACAGGAATCATTGTACTGTAAGAGGGAATGAAAGGGGAAGATGGCACAAATCCTGATATGGGGGGGGCTTCCTTTTATCCATTTAAGATAATTGATAAAAAGATAAAACCTAATTTGCATATTAGCATCAGCTCTTAATTTAAAACAATTTATAACCATTTGAAATGTTAGACTATTGTTTTTAGCTAAGCGGCGATAATATGTTTTTCTATTTTCTCCAAAAATATGTGGTTAAATATATCTACTGTAAACACTCTAATTACACTAAAGTGTAATTATACATTGAATACTGGTCACTAAAAATATTGACCAGTCTGGGTCAGGATTTCTTGTTATTTTGAGAGATAAACTTCTGTTTGAAATAGTTTGGGAAAATGTATTAAAAGTGGATGTGTTGGGTTGGTAATCGAAAGGTCAGAACTCTTCATTTACCAGACAACGACTCATAAACGGCCTCACTTTAGTATTGTCATCGACGGGGGATAGAAAAAGGCAGCAGGCAGTTGAATAGTGACTATGCATTACAGCCATATTAGCCTTGCGTTGGGTTCAGGGCCATGCACGCACACACACACACACACACACCTTTTTTTTATGGACATCTGGGGTAGAGCCTTTGTTTGCCATTGTGACCCCTCTTTAGATTCATATTCATTTTCATTATTCTGCTCTTTCTCCTGTTCTCACACTCACCCTTGCTCATTCTCGCCCTGTGTTCACTTGATTAGCTCAGCCTCGCCTGCTTGTCCTCAGCAGAAGGCTGCTTCGTGACCATTTGCAGTCAGCTGGAGTGGCTTAGGTGTGTGTGTGTGTGTGTGTGTGTGTGTGTGTGTGTGTGTGTGTACACGTGCGTGTTGGTGGTGAATGGCCATGACCAGGCAGACAGAATAGAGGTATACCTGAATAACGCTAATCAACATGGAACAGAGTGTTGATTCTGCTATGGTGAGGCTTGACCCCAGTGTATATGTCTATACATGCAGAGTAGAGGGGAAAAAAAACACAAATTATACGTTCATTTATTTTACTTCTCTTGTGCTACTGCTCTTTCAGGTGACAGACATTGCTGATGCCATGATTGTGAAGCAGCTGTTTGAGACGTTGTTCCAGACAGGCGTTGTAATAGTGGCCACTTCCAACCGACCTCCTGGTGGTATGATTGTTCATATCAATCTCTATCAGATTTGTAAGAAATTATGAAATGCTTAGTTCAGTGAGGACTAGCCATATGGATGTGCCTGTAGAATGTCTCCTCAACTCTCTCAGCCTTGGACCAGCCAAGTAACCTGTAGGTTTGGTCGTGAGAATGCAATACCTAGCTACCCTCATCTCAAATTCATCCTCAATTTAATCTTAAAATCAGTAACTAGTCAAGCCTGTTCCCATTGTTTTGATTCTGTCCTGAACACCTTAAGTACTGAATTACATACTGGACAGTACAATACTACAACTAGTGCAGATATGTTTCTTGCTTACCTTGTCATGTTTTTTCTTCTTCTTTTAAATCCAGGAATGTTCTCTGTCTAAGCATGCCCTATTTCAGCAATATACTTAACATTTAGATACAGTTAAAGTTAGACATAATTATATTCACACCTGGTGGCTGCTTTGCGCAACTACAGCAATTGTCTTTTTTGCTGCTTGGCAAATACTTACTAGCATAATTAAGGGGCACGTTCTTTACAAAACATTGACACTCATTTCCATCGATACATGTCTCTAAAACATATTTAAGCACATGAATGTTTAGCAGACCTATAGTTATTGCCATCTTATCCATCCTCCACATGTATCACTATACCAGCAGGCAACACCACTGTAATGTTGAAACAATGGCCAAATTGATACAGAAACATAATGCATGTACAACCATGTACACTGCAGTAATTGCTGCAGACTGTACATTAATTTGATAATTTGTGTTGTTGTTGTTGTCTAGTGTAATTGCACCAAAGGATTGCAGGCAGTCATTATCATAAAGCAGTTGATAGCGGCTGGGTACATAGAAAGGCGCATTAAGTCCAGCAGGTTTAAAATGGACTTTGATCAACTTTTTACAAGACTCATATACCAGTAGTACTGCGGGATATGAGCAGTGAAATGTTTACCAACTTATTTCATTTGGTAGACACTTCCAATTCACAGACTGATTTCCCTGTTTGCAGCAATTAATGAAGAAAAGATAATTTGATTCACAGATTAGGAAAGGCCACCGTCTCGAAAACGAGCTTTGATGTTGCTTTTAGCGCCAAGGTTGTGGAAACTGAAGAATTGGGTGAGGAGAGTCATCGAGGCGCAGATGAAGGCACTGATCGCGCTCTCTTTCATGAGCATCCCATTGGCCTGTCTCTCTCACTCTCTCTAGCTCCTCTTCATCTTTGTCTTCATCGGCGTACATCTCACTTTATCGTTCTCTCGTACCCACCTTGCGGCGAAGACGTTGAGTGGGCCGAGGAGGTGGATGGCGGGAAGAGCGGCTCTTGTCGACAATGATTGGGCTTCTCTGACATTTACCTGCTATTAAGAACAAAGCGCCAAACCGTGCAAACTTGATAGAGAGCCCTGCTTGTTTTTTAATTACACGGTTAATGGATCACTAAAAGCTTTAAGAGACAACTGGACATGAAAGGCATACATTTTTAATCTTTATTGATGGCTCAGACGCCGGCATCAAAAGCCCTGAAGTAGGTTATGTGACGTGGGGTTAAGATGATATATTTTTGTATCCAGAGTTCAAGTAGTCTTTTTATTTAAAATTTTTTTGGTCCTGTAATATTGTTGTTAATGGAGTTTGATGAGGTTGAAGAGTACAGGGTTATGTTTGTTCCTGTGAGCAGTGAACAGTTATTATTAATTGATGCTCGGTGTAGACTAGGCTTTTTAAATTGCTTTCAAAGTGCCTCTCGCTATGCGATATTGTGGCTACGATGTTGTGCAACAAACCACGTCATAAAATGCTGAGTCAACTTTATGTCATTCAGAAATTGTCACAACGTGGGCCTTTTAACGCCCACAGTTGCAATAATTATCTTCCATACAAACAATATATTAATGCGTAGCAATTATCAAGCTAGCATTTTGTCTTTGTTATGTAGTTTAGGCTTAAGCCAAAACGACTTGGATGCATTTACAACTGTAAAGGGCTTAAGCCTCCTTGTGTGTGTGTGTGTGGGGGGGGTATTTGTTTGTTTGTACCTATGTAATTGTGTGTCTCTGTGTGTGAATCCCTCTCTGTTTTATCTATCTGGGATGCTACTTCAGATGTAATTTGTTCCAGCCAAGCTAATTGAAGCCTCTATTCAATAAGCCGCTGCGGACATTGTCCTTGCTGAAAAGGCGACAGTCCTTTCTCCCGCCACCATTGTTTGGGAATGTAATGAATTTTATGCTGCTGCCGCTGTCGGTAGAGAAATCCATTTTTCTCTCTTGGTCCCGGTCCTTTTGTCCCGCTTCCCCACCCATCCTCCAGTTCATCAATAGCCACTTTATCTGCCAATCTGTGGCAGGGGAATGACATTTTTAGGAGGCTAAACAGCAGCTCTAATAAAGGCCCTCCCCTCCTCTTTCAGATCTGTACAAAAACGGACTTCAGAGGGACACCTTTCTGCCTTTCATCGACGTGCTGACGGTAAAGACAAAGTCATCCACATCTCTTTTTAATTTATTCATATGTTTGTTGCATGCGCTCCGGTGTGCACGCAGAGGCAGCGTGCGCACGCACACACACACACACACACACAAGCACATTTGTACGCACGCGCACACCTCTGTCCCTCTGTGTTTCTGTGCCTACCCAATTTGCTCTTGTGCGGTTTGTTAGCAGGATGTTACACGCGGTGTCACAAAGCTGGCTTTGATCGTAGAGAGGGAGAGAGGGGGAGAGAGAGGGGGGAGAGAGAGGGGGAGAGAGGGAGGGGGAGAGAGGGAGAATAAATGGAAGAGGGCCAGCCGAGCAGAGTGACAGTACTGGCCAACCTGCATTTCAAAAGTGTGCAGAGGAGGGAAAAGGTGTTAGAAGCGGTGCAGTACGCAGGTTAGCGGCACTAGCGAGCGCTACTTTGCAATTTAATAGCATTATTGTAAGCAGGGAGGACCATTATCCTGCCTGCTTGGCAGATGATCACTGATGTATTTTGGAGTGATCGTGATCATTCATTTCATTTAGCAAAGGATGAGGGGAGCATTCTTGCACCTTTTATAGGTATTTAAAAGGGAGGCAAGCGTTATCTAACTGGATTTGTAAACACGATGGGGCTGTTTAATTAACTGTTAACCGAACACATACAGGTAATCATGAGTGCAGTTTGTGTAACTGTGATTAAGGGCTTTACAAATAAGCATGACTCAATTTAAACCTGGGGCCTCATTACAGAAATAAATCACGCATAGCTGCTTGTTTTTTCTTACGTTTCAAAGGAAAAACTCAAAAAATATAATTTAAGGAATGTGTATATATATACGGAAAACATCAATTATATAATATTTTGTACAATTTCTAAACACAGATGAAATGCATTTAACGCCGTCAATCACGTTACTGGGAATCCTGTGGGGAAATCGATTACTCCGCTACTCCCACAGACTAGATGGGACTGTGGCCTTTCTCCACACCCTATCCTGCCCCTGCACACGTGCATTCTCTAATCCACCCCTGTCAAGGCCCTGAATGCCTCTTGTGCCTTCCTGCCCCACACTGCCTCCTCTCTTTCAGACTCCCATGTTCTCCTTTGTCAGTCCACCTGGTTTCTTTGTCAGTCCACCTGGTTTCTTGGGACGGTGGGGGGGGGGTGCAGTGGACCTTCCATAGTGACCCAGTCTGGTCTGCTTTAGCGGGGTCACCCCACTCATTTGCTGACCCTTAATAGATTGAATTAAAGATAGTGAGCATGGCTAGTTCTCTCTGACTCTACTTCCATGTGGGGTATGTATGCCTGAGTGTGTTTCTATAGCCAGGGACTGTGTGAATGAGGGTATTTAAGGAGAAAATAGGCCCTGACCTCTCCTACCTACCTGGGCTGGTAAAGGGTAATCCATCCCCTGTTTCCTCATGGTTGACATCTTTATCTAACCATTGACCATATACATACCTCTTCCCCTTTTTATAGCTGCTTTTTTTCTCGTATTAATAAGTCAGACAGTTTTCACCTCACCATTTATCGTTTATCGTTATTGTTGTTGTAACGATAATTCATCGATATCATGAAAGGCTTTGCGCTTGCAGCTCTTTATAATCTGCTATCTCCGTGTAACTAGGCCTAAATATAGCATATAGCATATAGCCTCGATAGAAAATAGCTTTAAATGGGGAAAAAGGTCAGGAAGTGTAACAACGCTGTAGTTGCTACAGTTAGAATCCGGACATCTGCTGATAAATCATACTAGTTCAGCATTGCTTTTGAAATATCTGGTTGTTCGGCTGTTCATATATTCACTGCTTCATTGATTAATTTGTTCATGTTGTAATGTAGCCATAAATACTATATGCTAAATACAAGATATTAACTAAATTTAAGCATAGCTTAAGCATATCTAAATGCTTGATAAGAGGTCATTATTTGCCGTGGTTGCTACTTAGAAACCTTGTGCAGGTCACGACGACAACCCCATCATCAATTTTGACTATCTGCATGTTTTTCCACCCTCTTATTCTATTATGTTGATTAATTGCTATTTACTATAGTAAAGCCTTTTGAAAAAGTAAATATATAAATAAATGATTGGCATAAGAGACCAATTGAAGAACTAGAGTAGTTTTGGTCCTCCAGTGGAGACCTTGGTGCTAAGGACAGCCCATGAAGGGCTCTCTACCCACGAGTTCAAATCACATGAATGTTGATATTTCATGACTGCCATTGTCCTTCCTTGCATTTAGTGGTGGGACAATGCTGTGCTCTGTGTGCCTCGAGGGCATACCTCACTGCTTTTATATCAGTAGCTCACTGCTCAAAGTCTGTGTCATTGGAAGGAGACAGGTCACTTTGTCCGCACTACAAAGTTTGAAATATATTTGTAATGTTTGCCTTCAGTTTTCCAGATAGTTCTAGAGAGGCTTTAGTTTGCAGTACAGGTTTTATCTTAGATGTTTTGTTTGTGTGTGTAGCATAACCACTCGCAAGACCAAATATAATATAATATTGTATTGTACTGTATCATTCTCATGTCCAGCACTCAACTTGAAGTTTATCTAAACCTTTACTGAGTGTAGTTTATTGTTGCTTTAATAGTTAGAATTAACCCTACGATATCATTCTAACCAGTGTACAGATTCCAGGCAGATTCCATTTTATTTACACGCAATTGTAAATTGTTAGCATTTACTTATTGAGATGTTAAAGCTGACCAGCAGAATTGGCTGTATTTGCATTGGAGAAGACCAACAAAAAGGCTTTCAGTGAGAGAACAAGAAATGGACATTATTTCGGACTATATTCAGACTAGTGTGTAAATTACCTAATTGGAGAACATAGCTTAGATATGTTAGGCCTCTGCGAAACCTGGTTGAAACAGAATGAATTCCTACCGATA
>JAODTR010000017.1:1373109-1385381 GCA_025399935.1 Amblyopsis rosae
AAACTACTTACAAACGAAGCTTTCCCAAGGATCACACAGGCAGATAGAGCAAGATGAAAAGAGGACTGTATCATGCTATTCCCTAGCTAGTTTTACAGAAAAATGGCCAACCAGGTGCCAACAATCATCACCAACAACCATGTGACAACAATCATGTGACTAAAACAACCAATAATAAATAGCCTGCAGGAGGCACTGGGCATACAGACAGGTCAGATGTAACATGACACAGTCATAAAATGTCCTAACTTACAGACACTTTCTTATGTACGTGTATTTAGGTGGTGTGTGTGTCCACGTGTGGAATGCCATTGTCATACAGTAGATGGCCCTAAACAACTGAAGCGGATGGCTTGTGTTGCAGCCTCTGGGTGCGAGCGACTATCTGGAGATGGCGCGCCTGTTTGATACGGTATTCATCCGCCACATTCCCATTCTGACGTTGACTCTGAAGGACCAGGCCAGACGTTTCATCAACCTCGTCGACAACTTCTACGACAACAAGGTAGCCGCTCCTGGCTAAGTGTCACATCCTCATTTAGCTCTAAACAAATCTCCCTTACACCCACACAGGTGTCATTGAGTTAATGTGGCAAATTAAACCTCTCTTCAGGGCTGTGCAGGCGTGTACAGACTCCACTTGATTGACATTACTCTGTCTCACTTATGTCAGTTGGGTTGCGCCTGTTAGGGCGGACCAACTGACACCTTCTCCGTGATTGGTCAACTTGAGCACAGGAGGATGTTTTCTGACCTTAGGGCTGTCATGGCACAGCACACTCAACGTCAACTCAAATAGGTCTCTGCCGCTAAAATACCACAAAAATAAATCTGTGTGGTTTTAATTCTGATTTCAGGTAAGCAGCTTTTGCAAAAAATAAAAATAATAAATTCTAAATAATAAGATATATATTAATAGAAAGAAAAAAAAAATGATTTAAGGGTGATGTTGGGCAGGTCATAAGCCACTGCTGTCCTTATGCATTCATTCAGGACCATGCACATCTGTTGTCTGTAGGTGAGGATGGTCCTGCTAGCCGCAGCCCCTCCGGAGCATCTGTTCAGCCACTGCGGAGGAGGAGATGGACTGGACAGAAAGCTGCTGGATGACCTGGGCCTGAATGTGGTACGACCACATCCACACACGGTGCACTCACACAGGAATGTGTTTTTGGCATGGCAGTGGTCTGTCTAAAACCAAGCTACCTAAAACCTTGAACATGTAAATATTGAATTATCAATTGTGAGAGACCCCAGTTGACCTCAGCATGCAGGCACTATTGATCTGTCTAGCCATGCTATCGAATGTTTATTTTTATGCCACAAGCTTACAAGTTGTTATATCTTTGAAAGGTACTCGCCATCAAGAGCAACCACATTATTATTTTTAATTCAGCTTTCTTCAACTAATAAACATGATTATTATTTAGCCTAGAAAAGCATATTATACTTTTTAATGTTTTATAGACTGAATAAAAAAAAACCCACTTCAAGATAAACCCTGCGTATAAAGCATTCCCCCATTCATCCCCTCAGCCCAAGTGAACAAACAGTGACTTGACCCACAGAACCTCCTACAGGAAGCAGAGGAGCGTCTGACACTGTTCACAGCCGAGGAGGAGCGCTTCGCCATCCGCAGGACTGTCTCCAGGGTGACGGAGATGCAGACGGAGAGCTACTGGATGCAGGGCGACCGCAGCCATGACAAGAGCTAAGCACAGTCGCACTTCACAGCCGCCCTATAACTCCTGACTGCTCTTGCTTGTGAAACATCTTAGATCAGATGAGACCACGTTAAAACTGATTGTGAAACTATCATCCCATAGATTTTGAAAAATAGATTTTTATTTGTATATACATGTTTTTTATTTGCATACACTTAAACATAGTACCTGCATTAACTTTTTCTTTTGGATCTGACAATGATATTAATATATTATGGATTGTTTATTATGTCTGCTAACATGTTCAGCCTAGCTTGCATTTAACTGTAAAGTGTGCCCCCCCTTCACAGACACACACACAAATCTGGTTAAAAGGGGTATCATGTACAGTATAATATAATAAAATAGTATGGGAATCGGAATAGAAGTGGAAGATGACTACTGCCCTCTAGTGGGTGATAGAGGAAAGACATGTATTCAAATGTTGAAATTACAAACGTTTTTAATAGTTTGTATGGAAGTATAGCGTGTGAAGATTGAATGGAATAAAAAGCCAAACGTAACCAACATTATACAAATGATAAATGCATTTCAACTTTAGTCATTGATTAATAAAAAGTGTTACTGGGCCTACAATAGTCCTAGAGTGCATTGCCTTTTCTTACATTTCCTATTTTAATTGGGACCCACAATTAAGTAAGCTAAAAATGACTGAATTATTTGATGTACACTCCTACAGTATTTATCTCTTCTACCACTAATACAGTATGTGTTCATTTTCGGTTTCCAGTGCCATGTATAATGTTTGTCATGCTAAATCACAAGCCACACTTACAGCGATTTAACACTGACATATTTTGTTAAGAAGTAGTTGAATAGATAAGGTAGATACAGCTGGACTACCATGTTAAAAAGCTTATCGTTTAGATAAGATATATTTTTTTAAACCGTGGCATAAAAAGGCCCAGGTTTTCCTCCACCCTTGAAATATTTATCTGACAGTAGGTGGCAGTAGAAGGTAAGTAACCATCTCTAGCAGTTTCTTACTGTGTCCTTTCAAAGATGAGATCATACTCCACTCTGCACCACTCTGCCTAGCCAACAAGGACCAACCTATCCCAGCATGTTTTTCTTTGCCAGAGCCCTGGAAGGTAATACTAGACACATTTATGAAAACAAGTGTCATTTGAATCAAATACAAGTCAAGGTTCTCTGCTCTCACATTCCACACATGGATTTCATTCATGTGATGAGCGACCTAGCTTAATTAATGTAGACTACATCACTTCAAAAATTATTGTTTTGTCTTTATTTGTCTTAACAATTACATTCCGATCTTAAATGTGTTTGGAACAGTCTGAGTAGGCCTATTATTGTGTTAACTTACAATGGGTGTTATCTATTTTGATATTGTTACATTGTCTAATGTTATTCACCATGTATGTACAAACAGTCCAAGCACACCTTATCATGAGACAAGTAAACATTTGATAAGATGTAGGCCTATTACCTTTTCACAGAACTAAGGACAGCACACGTTGCTTAAATGCTTTACTGTAACCTAGATATAGACCTTTTAGAATTGATGTGCATTTAGTCAATGCAGTGTTGTCAAGGTTTGTTTGGTAGGCTACTGGCAAAGCCCCAGTAGGCTATATCCCTCAACAACTTTCAATTAAGGAGAAATCAATCAAGCTTTCATTTCTAGGCCGCTAATCCAATCAGAGCATTGTGTTGTTTGGGAAAACATCGCACACAAACCGAAATGGCCACCATGCTTTTTAAGAATCGTAATTGGATGATTCATGCTGGCACAGAGGGGTGTCCGTCATGTTCCCTGGGGAACAGCTGTCATCTACTGGTGGGTTCGGATGAGAGCAATAAATTGGAACGAAGGAAGAATACTAAATAAATGTTATCTTATAACTGATTTTGCCTGTCTCTTTTATTTTACATATATATAATTAATATACAATGGTGACCAGTAATATTTGTTACAATGATTATCGTGACAGCTTTTGCTTTGACCAACTAGTTTCTGTTGTTTTTTTTCTATGTTGTTTAGGCCATAAATTAAACCATCGGACTTAATGGTGCTTACGCATATTTTGACTTGCAGTAAAGATACATAGCCTATGCTTTTGTTGTAATAGGCTAAATTAACTTATCAGTTACAAACTCAAACGTGGCTGCAAATAGCATTGCACGCACACACACTGTCCAGCACACAAGAGAGCAGTATGCACTATAGTTCTTCCAAAGGCTCCACATTTCTGTTTGTATTACTTCTGCGGAAATAAAACAATCTGTGTGTATACCATGCCATATAGACTCCATTCCCTATAAAGGGCGTCCTAGAAAGTCTACGATTTCAGTGGTTAATTGTGTCACAGCTGTTACAGATGTTAATATATTTGTATTGTTGTATTATCGGTATAATGATCGAGTGGATAGGCTAATCAGAATTATTAGACGCAGAAGTTGTGCAGGCTTTGCGCGCATTCCTGTGCAGTGGCCATGCAAGCGAACAAAGCGTGCGCGCACCTTGACAGGCATGAGCCTCACTGGAACAAAGACGCGGACATGGTTGTTTTGAACACGAGGAGGGGGTGGGGAAGGCAGTCCGGATAACCGTATAGGATTTCTTGCCTTATCTTGTAATTACGTCATTTTTATGAGGTGCTTCTCGAGGGGGCGTGTCCCGTAGCCTTGACAAGTAGTGATTGACATCCTGGCTCACTAATTAAAGGTGAAGTCATACACTATACGCAAAATTATGGAGGAATATGAACCAAATGAATAGCCTTCAGAATAAGGGAATGGTTTGTATCGGACGTTACATTCAGAATGCCCACTAACAAAATGCATTATAGGCTAAAATGGCTGTTTTGTTCAAGAATATTGAGAGCCAGTGCCTACTTTGAATAGTGAATACCAACAACAGGTATCTTAAAGCCTATTTTATATGGCAACATAAATAAATACGCCACTGTCTTCTGGACGATCTCTTAATAAAATCAGTCGAACTGATAATCTGATGATTTATCACGTCCTATTTCCGTGTCCAGAGACATGCCGAGACTAGCATGTGTGTGGTGTGCACACGTCTAGGCATGTCCGCGGGCACTCTGTGGGACGGTGTCTCTTTAAAAGGCGATCCCAGACGCTGAAACTAGAGGGCTGTAAGGCTCTTGCTCGACTTGCGAGTCTGATTGTGTGTGCGCGTGTGTAGACTGTGGGGAGAGAGTAGGCGTTTGCGCGTGCGTGTGCGTGTGTAGCGCTGGCTGTGCAGAGTATGCGAGATACAGTAGAGAGTGAGGAGGCGTTCTTATTCCACATCGACACTGATAATAAACCCAGTTTGCCTTTACATTATGTTGGCACAGTAGAGAACTTGGCGAGTGAAAGAAAAGGTTGTCAAGATGGAAACTGGAAGTGGACGGGGACCCATATAGCTATACTGGATCGCACAGTTCGCATTAGTAGTCTGACGGAGCGGAGTGATTGACTGACTGCAAGACGTTTTATCTGAGGCATACAGGTCTTAGGAGAGGATTATTCCCAGTGTGATGACGTTGGAGCACTTTCTCGGTGGCCATTGATTTCAAGTAGGTGGATTTAGTTACCTTGCATTAGATTCGGAATTGAGCGCTCCATTGGAATCATTAATGAGCAAGTGCTTAAGGCTATAGGGTATAGGCTACTGTACGTGCTGCAGGAGTTAAGTTCTGAGAGATTTACTGATGAAAGGGTTTTAATTAGGTTTAAATTAAACGTATTCTGTCATTTGTAATATAGCGCTTGTGTAGTCTTATCGTTGTCTGATGTTGTGCCACTGACCAACAATAGTCACTTAAATGCTTTAGGGGCTGCATTTAAACTGAGACCGAATCGTGTGGTGATTTATTATTTCCCGCAGGGTTACACTACTCCGTTCGCTACTCTTGAACGTGGCCCTTCGGGACCGCTGGCGTGGAATAGCAACAAAGAACGGGTGGCGCGCATTCATGGAATGCGACTTTGACAGCTCTTCCATTATCGACTAACTTTATCAGCTGAACGCAGGGGACGGAACTTTGACTTGAGGACATGGCTGAGGCTCCGGTCCCCGATCCTCTCCCTGACTTGGACGTGGCAATCGACCCGGACTTCGAGCCACAGAAACGGCCAAGATCGTGCACCTGGCCGCTGCCACGTCCCGATTCTAACGCGGTAAAACCGGAGAGTAACGACACAGATATTATACCCGAGGAAGACGACGACGAAGAGGACAATGCCACCGCCACAGCCATCGGTGTCAATGGCTCCAGCATGGCGACAGAGGACCAGAGCAGCAACAGCCCCGTGGCCGACGATGGACTGCACAATTCTTCAGGCCAGGACAACGCAGGAGGCTCGCCGCTCTCCTCTCACTCGCCCACGGCCACCTCGGGCGCGCTGGCCCCCAGCGCTCTAGGGACGCAGCAGACGCCGAGGAAGACCTCCTCGCGTCGGAATGCGTGGGGCAATCTCTCCTATGCTGACCTGATCACTAAAGCAATAGAGAGCACGCCTGACAAGAGACTGACACTGTCGCAGATTTATGACTGGATGGTGAGATCCGTGCCCTACTTCAAAGACAAAGGCGACAGCAACAGCTCTGCAGGATGGAAGGTAAATCTACTCACCCCCCGCCCCATCACAACAAAAACAAGAAACATGTGGCTTGTCTAGTCGCTGTCTTGCACATGGCTCGTAAAACCTCGAGCTGACACGGGCATTTTTTTCCCCCGCACGCAATTTTCTAGCTCTTTCGAATTCATCATGGGTCTTAGACAGTCACATGGCTGGAATTGGAGTAAACAGAAGTTTATAACCGGTTTGACTGGAAACATATTCTCTTTAACGTGACGTAACCTCGCTAAGACGCTCATAGAATTATACAGCGCAATTGCATAAGGGTGTACAGTCACAGTGTATAGTATTGGACAGCAGTTAGCCGTTAGTTAATTGGGTTAACGCTTAATTTAAACAAAATAACTTCATCTTATGTGTTTACACCACTGTATACAAAACCTTTGTTTGTTTGTTTGTTTAAATTAAAGTCCATGCCCCCACACACCAAATTATGGATCTCCAATACTGTATGTATATCTCCATTATGTCATGTGTGATCTATGAGACAAGTAAATGCATACATACAAATAGCAGTTAAGTCATACTGTAGATATTATGTTTACATATAAACATACTATACTAATATTCAGAGCACTGCTGACTCACTATAGGCTACAGTAACATTTCAATGGCACTCCTATTTATACATTTTGACTTGACCTACTACAGTATATGCTCTGGAATATTAATTGAGCTAATCTTTAAAGTATTGTTTGGGCCACATTATCTATAATTGTGCATTACATTACTGTGCACTGTTAGCAATCCCACAAGTGGGTGTTGGATCTCTCTGAGTGCCATTCTCATTTGTTATGTAAACCTCAGCAGGCATTGGCTTGGGTCAGGTAGGTCATCAGGGGATTACACAACTACTCTGAATGCCATGAGACTGGATGGACAGCCCAGAGCTATACCTTCAATGTAAAGGCTACGGCTGCAAGTGCCAATTACAAGACTATTAGACCTTGATGGAGATATGGGGTAGATGTAAGGAAGAGGAGGACAGACAAAAGAGCCGAGGTTGGAGTTTCAAACCAGCTAAGGTGGAGAGTGGAGAACCAACCTCATTGACCCAAAAGCCCATAGCCTATCAGCATGACCTTTTGAGTCCTTGTGAGGCTATTCAATTTACTCTAGTCAACCAAGTCAAGGCCATGATCATTGTTGTCCTGCTGGCCTAGTGATGCTGGAATGTCAGGCATGAGGCCCCCGGCTGTACTCATATACTGTTACATTGTGGGGGATATGCCTTGGCTACAGGACATACATGGTAATAGTTTAATTACAAACCTCAGCCGCTGTGTTTAAAACAACATTCAAAGAAATGTACAGAACACATTAGGCCTTAGCACAGAAGCTCAATGTCTCTCCCTTAAGGGTCAATATAGATATTCTAGCTTCAATTTGAAAAGCAGAATTGCCATGGCGTTAAGGCCAGAGGAAAGTTGCCGTGAAACCAGAGAGGACATTTGGAGCCAGGTGTTGAGAAGGACAACTTCGTACGGGGTACTTTGTAGTGTCTCTGACGGCACATCTTAAGTTTCGCCTCCACATGAGTGTGTGAACGCCATTGCCTGCAGGTACAGTATAAGACACCTTTTGTTGAAGGAGATTTGCTGAGCACCCTAGTAATCCTGCTTAGTTTCTCTCTCGGTGATGTCACTCTGGTTCATATCTCTGTCAGTTAACCATTAGCCATGGGAAATGTGCGCTAAGCCGAGTATAACCTGAGAACATTTTTGATTAGGTAGTTTTGTAGCCACAAGCCACATAGGCTTTTATGAGAAGCAAACATCTTCTTGTCTATTGTTCTTTTCATAACAATAATACCCACAACGTTTTTATTATTTATATTTGGACTAATGCACACACACACAACTCTAACTCATTGTTGATTGCGACACAGTTAATCCGCCAAGTGTCAGAGCAGTCAGCCTTTTTTTTCTTTGGCGTGGCGGATCCAATAACGACATGTGTGGGACATTTCCAGTGGAAGATTTGTCCCAGAGGGACAAATCTTCTGTGGTGGGTCGGTATGGCGGGGTCTCAAAATAGAACCTAAACATGCCTGTAACTCTGTACGTGTCTGCATGTGCAGTGTTCCAAGAGCGGGATTATATTGTGTGTCTGTATTTGTGCGCTAGTATGCCTGACCCTGGTGAACTTTGTGTTCTTAACCCTTAACATGTTAATTTCCCAAGTGCTCCTGGTCACTTAACAGCTGCCCTTCACAGGGCCAGACCTGCTCCATAAGTCACCATAGCACTGCATGTACACGACAGCTTGCCGTATTGGCTAAGCTGCTCTCCCATGGCTGCACTATCTGCATGCATTCCCTCCATAGGCTGACATGTACGGACACAGTACGCTCGCCTGGTCATGTTAAGGCGACGATGGAGTTCTGTCTTTGTTGCTCTTCACTTGAGCAGCGGTCTGAAAGGGTCAACTAGTTCACCTCATTAATAATTCACTTGTTAGGTTATGTTTTATTACATTGCGTAAGACCCCCTTGTGGGTTTTCAACCGTTGTCAGTCCATTGTTGATCACGCGGCTGGATTGGCCTTCACCAGTCCTACTGGCATAGCCCTCTTCTGATTCGGTGTGGGTGTGTGTGTGAGGAACAGGAATAAGAACTGATTATATTTTAATGAGACTATTTATTATTAGGGAAATCACAAAATGTGATCACTCACGAAAGCCATTATGCTTTGTGGAATGGTTTGAGCATCCAGTACTTCTGTTTGGGAGTTAGCTTTTACAAATGAAACTATCTATTACAGTGTGAAATATTTGAAATATTATGTTCTCTATTTCGGAATCGATATGAGCATGTATTTGTGTCTGCGCACACGTTTTTGCGTGCACGCCTCGATCGCGACAGCACGATCCAGGCGTCTGCTAAGATAGCGCTGGCATTGTGCCACGGATTTGAAGCAAGAATATAAAGGGGAGGGAAGGGTTGAATACAGTAGCGAGAGGAGAAAGGAGCTTGAGCTGAGGTGTGTTTACAGCTGCCCCCTGGCAGTGATTCCAAACAGAGGGGTCTGAGGGTGTGTGCGGATACAGGGCACTAGGTTATGGGAACCCATTGGCGATGGGCACCCCTCTGACTCTGAATAGTGCTACTTTGAACAGTCAGCCCATGGCTGGAGGAGTACCCCCAGGCACTGTTCTAGTTCCACTTCCAATCAATTGAACTTGTTTTTTTAATTGGCAGCCTGAGGAACCAGCTCTCTGTTGCATTTAGTTTTTACATCTGAAAACATTTCTCTCTCTCTCTCTCTCTCTCTCTCTCTCTCTCTCTCTCTCTCTCTCTCTCTCTCTCTCTCTCTCTCTCTCTCTCTCGGTCATGGTGGTGTGTCAGTCTGTTTTGCCGCTTGATTATGCATCTTAAAGTGGCCAGCTATAGCATTGGGTATTCACTCGTATATTTGAAGACTCTTTTGTGTGTGTTTAGCATCTGTGGTGCTTTCATTTGAGTGTTGAACTGGCAGGCAAATAAGAGAGAGTGAAGAGGATCGTTGCATTTTTTCCCTCATTCACTCCGCCCTAACCATGTCACACTCTGTGTTATCTGCTCGGCTCAAAGACACTTCTCAATTATTCAATGCACTCTGGATTCATTCAGATCACTGTATACATTTTAAAGAGGCAGGTTCTTCGCTGAACGCTCAGCTCCTCCTTCACATGGTCAGCCTCTTTCATCGTTCAAGCTCCCTTCCCCCCATCCCCATCCTCCCCCACGTCTCTCTCACGTAGCTATAGCCACCATTATTTTCCTGTCAGCTCCCTTATTTGTCTGGATGTAAAACACATTGGTGAGCAAAAACAAGCCGCCCTCTTGTACGCTCTCTGCTTCTTTGAGCCACAACTCTTCAGGTCTGTCATGAGTACTATTGAATGGAGATACACCATGTGTAGTTCTGTGGGCTGTCCTGTTGTGACTGTATCCAAAGCCCTCCGCAATTTCCCTTTGTATTTCGGGTGCTAGTTTATTCCTTAATTTCTTTTTTTTTTTTCTAACTGTTGTTGTTGAATTTGTTTAGTCCTAAAAAGGAACATATATTTACAAGAAGCTTTTATCCCAAGCAGTTAACAAGACATACTATAATCTACAATCAATTTCACCAACGGACGACATTTAAAAAAACTAAAATGCATGTTAGGTACAGGTCTGTGTTGTACTGTAGGCGCGTATCAGACTTGCAATAAGTCACAAAGGTTAAGTCCAACTGAAATATGACCTGCTCACTCCCATGACACAAAACATCCTACCTAGCTCACTGTTTATGTGAGACACAAAGCACATGTGGCTGTGTGTGTATGTGGAGAGGGGTGGGCGCGTGCATGTAGACTGTAATAAAGAGACCCACAGCAAAAAGGGAAACTTCCTCTTTACATGGGCTGACTACAGGAGGCAAGCCCTTCATGGCAGCATCGCAGACACACACTCCCACGCCTCACACACTGATTAGATGCCTGCATGAGCCTGGGGGCAGGGTTGGCACATAGCCTGGGATGGTTAGGCTAACTCCTCTTGCAGATAGCAGAATAGTTGCTGATAACAAGGGCGTATCACGGTTCATGTTGTTACTGTACTGTTGAAGATTACGCTCTGTGAAATGTATTTGTTCACAGAACTTAGCACACATCAATCATGTAGCCTGATGCAATGTTCAGATGTTTATAAAACATTAACAATGTACAGATTATATTGATAAAACTGCTACAGTGTTAATGCAATGCCACTCTTGTGAATATTACTGTACAAGTCTGGAAGCAATAATAGAAATGTCTTGTTTATAACACACAGGAAGTGGGCAGTGTAGAACAGGAAGTTTTACCGGCCAGGGGAGCACAGAGGTTTGTTTGTGTGTGTGTGTGTGTGTGTGTGTGTGTGTGTGTGTGTGTGTGTGTGTGTGTGTGTGTGCGCGCGTGTGTGTGGGTTTGTGTTTGATCACGGTCTTTCTTTTATTGAGTCATGTTTTGTGGAACCTGAGAAATGTGAATAGAAACACACACACAATATAACACAATGATAGGGCCTATCAGGCTAGCACAATGGTTTTCTCCACAGACAGAATAGGTTCTCCTCTGCCAACTTTTTTTTTGTTGTAGCTTAGAACACCTAGATTGGTGTGTGTGTGTGTGTGTGTGTGTGTGTGTGTGTGTGTGTGTGTGTGTGTGTGTTTGTTTGCCTTTGTGTTTTTGTTGTGAGAGGACTGAACAGTATATCTCCCCATGGCAACTGGAGACTTGCTAAGCAGGTTGGGTTGGAGGTGCTCTCCCACTGTGGTGACAGCTGATAACCGCCCCCCCCGCTCTCTCTCTCTCTCACTCACACACACACACACACACAGTGGACCGCACATGCCTAATGTTTCTCTGATAGGCACATTGCTGAAGTGCCCCCCCATGCCTCTCCCTCTGTTGCATGTCTCGCCTCCTTCCATGTCATCTGTCATCCAGAATGACCCCCCCTACCTCCCCCCAACCCACCCGCCTGTTTTTGCCCAGGCATGTTATCACGGTGGGTTTATTACACATGCACACATTAGAGATATACAGTACATTGGTTATATATAGTTTGTGTGTGTGTGTGTGTGTTGTGAAAGCATGTCTCTGAGTCGTATGTCAAGTCTCTGTGTGTGTGTGCGCCTCTCTCTCCATTAGCCCTTCATCAGCTGTGCTCTCTCGACCCATGGCTGAATTGAAGTGATCAGTAGTGTGTGTGTGCTCGCCAGTCTGACCCGTGGTTTTTAAACTTTAATTTGTTTTCCTCCCATACTCTCTTCCAACCCCCCCTCCCCACAGGTACAGCAGCACCCACTCTGCAGAGGACCATTGCTGATTAACATTTCATTGACTGCTATAAAGCTGAGAGAGAGAGAGAGAGAGAGAGAGAGAGAGAGAGAGAGAGAGAGAGAGAGAGAGAGAGAGAGAGAGAGAGA
>JAODTR010000017.1:1388059-1404050 GCA_025399935.1 Amblyopsis rosae
TCCGTCTCCCCCCCCCCCCCCCCTCTCTCTCTCTCTCCGCCTCCCTCTCTCTCTTGATAATATTTGTACATATACCAGAGATAGCATAGAACACTGCTATATATGTACATTTTTGGAATTATGGATAATTAATTTTTAATTAATTTGTAAACTTTGCGCTAAAACAGCTTTCTCGCCTATTACTGTAAGAGTTTGAGAGAGAGAGAGGGAGAGAGAGAGAGAGAGAGAGAGAGGGAGACGGGGGAGAGAGAGAGGGAGACGGAGAGAGCGCGCGAGGGAGGGAGAGAGGGAGAGACTTCTACTTGCTGTTGTAAATCTTTCGGGACGATCTTTGCAAGTACGGTAATGTTTACAATATTGGCGCACTCTAAAAAATTCAGCGGCTCACTTGACCAGGCAGATAAAATCGGCGGCTGGCTTGACCGCAGTTGCTGTAGCCTACTTATTAATTAGCCTATATTATCTAGAATAGATACACAGACAGACACACACAAACACACCATTATTATATAGAATAATTACAAAAATAGGTCCTTGATTCTGTCATCAGTGGCAGGCACGATATATAAAGAGAGAGTCGCGCCATCTCCGTTCCTATGCTCCTTTCACCCCAAATGACCTTTTTTTCACATCAGCCGAGCCTCCAAGTAGTTCCCAGAAGTTAGCCGAAATACTAAAAGTACCCTATAAATTCTATTTTAAATCGCCGAATTTACTACCGGTACTAATTACTAAAAGTTATATGTATATATATATTCAAATTGTCCATCAAGCCCTTCCTGGAAATATTTTGCCATAGGTTTACAGGACAGATGTACATCTGCTTTAGACAAAGTATTTCAAATTTAATTGAAGAGTTTTGTTAAACCCTTGATTTATTTCAATTGATTCCATGTTTTAAATGATCTTCATGATTGATTGGTAAAATAAAATCCATCGTTCATGGACCAGAACCAGATCAGATATGTTCATTCGCCATTGATTTCCAGTATTGTATTGCTCTATCTTGTAATAATGCTGTGATTTCTCTCCATGAAATCTTCCTTGCAATAAACCATTTTGGCAACACCTAAAGAGCAATCTCATAATATGTAATCTGTGATAATGATTTATAGGATATAATGGTCTAATTACTTTGGTTGAACCAGTGGCAATGTCTCACACCTTGCACCTGTTGGGCAAGACCATTGTTTACCACCTTCATTGGATACTACGTTTATATGATTTATGACGTCACAAACTGCAACAGTCTTCAATCAGTTATCTGTTGACTGTTGTTCCCATGTCTATGGTATCTATGGTGTGTTATTGAAATTCACATCCGCACATGGCCTAACACTAAATGTAAACATTAATGTTTCAAACGTGATCTTTCAACACGATCGTGTCTGAGACTGCAGACGAGTTCTCCAGAATCGACTAGTACTGTCTGCGTCTTGCGCGGGTATTCTGCTGTGCTGCACGAGGGTTCTGCTCTTCCTCTGCTTTGATTGTTGTGTGTCTCGTCATTCCGGAAAGTTCGGCTTGCCAGCAAGTCATTTTATTTTGGGATAAGAATAAATATGGGCGATTCTCAAGACGATAAGCTTTACAAGGCAGAATATGCCAAAAGTGGCCGTGCATCATGCAAGAAATGCAAGGATAACATTGCTAAAGACTCGCTACGAATGGCTATCTTGGTGCAGGTACGGTAATGCTGTCTTAAGTCTACGGTACTTGTCTGTAGATGTATGCTAAGGTATCTAACTAATATCGTCATTGTGCAGAGTATAGTTACTTGCTCAGAATGTAGCTAGATTATTATGTATGTCCGTAGCTGCCTAATATATGTGGAATTATTTATTTTCATTTGAATAGGCCCCGGTTAGCAATTGTACTGCTAACATTACAGTACACCGTATCAATTGTAAGTTCACAAAGAGTCACTGCGCCAGGCGTCAGTTATGCACATTCACGCAGATGCATGGTTTTATGCAATGTTAGTTGCAATGCATGAATAATAAGCACAGCATCGTACCGTACCTACACATAGTATGTGATCTTCACAGCAGTTGAAACATGAATTGAGCTTCGCATTTTAATTTAAAGTGATAAAAATATGAGAAACTGCCTATCATAATGATGTGTAATAATTATAGGAGGTTCATAGATAATAAAATACACGTATGAAGATGATATTAGCATTCAAGAGATTTGGTGACATTAAGTGCATTTGCATAGCTGATTTGAGTCTATTTGTGATACTTACATTGTCACTTTCCTTGAAAGTATATATAAACGTTTTTTGTTAGTTTTTTTACTTAATAAAGATACTCCAGTTGTGTAGACTTGGCAGGTCCTACCCAATTTGTTGATACTTTCCAGTCACATAGGTTTGATGGGAAAGAACCCCACTGGCACCACTTCTCTTGTTTTTGGCTCCGAGCAGCAGCTCAGTCCACAGCTGACATTGCAGGCTTTTCTGACCTCCGCTGGGAAGACCAGGAGAAAGTCAAAAAGGCTATTGAAAGTGGAGGAGTTGTAGGAGGTTAGTATTTACCTTTAACTTAAAAATGTCTTCCTTCTCAGAATTAATACATCATATTGAATGTACATATGTACACTATCATATTTAATCTAATATAAATTTGTTCATGTATTTGTGATCATATATTCTTGCTATTGTATTTATTTGTAATTAATATTTGTTCCTCCACCAATACCAATGAAGTTTAATTTAGTTAAATATCACACTGACACCTGTTAAGAATAATATAGTGTGAATTGACAGGTCAGTATCTTTCCTCATTGTAGCTAAAGGGGATCATAAGGGAGCTGCCAAAGGTGAGAAGTCACTCACAGACTTTGCAGTGGAATATGCCAAATCCAATCGCAGCACGTGCAAAGGCTGTGAGCAGAAAATAGAGAAGGTTAGAGGTTCCTCATATTTCTATTGATCTCAATCACTGTTCAGATAAGGAAGAGTAAATATAATTTCTTGTTTCAAACATGCTTTCATCTAAACATTTTTAACACTACATTATTAGAATGATTATGTCTTCTATATTGTGTTTATTTGTTTTATTTACATATATTCTTTATATAAAGTGTATTTTATTTATATATACAGTGACAGTGTCTACAGTTTTTCTGCCTCCATATAATGTGTACTACTTTTTAACTAAGTAGTAGTAGTAATCAGACAGATTTAGCTTGCTTAACCGCAGACTCAAATAGTTATTAATTGTATTAGCAACATATGTTTTTACTATGTTATATCTGTGAAAAGGGATAATTATCCTGGTTTGTTTGTAAAATACATTTCCATTGTATATCATGTACGGCACTGAGCCTCCAGCCCTGTCTCCCCCAGGACCAAATTCGTGTGTCAAAGAAGTCCGTGGACCCGGAGAAGCCCCAGCTAGGATTGATAGACCGTTGGTACCACACGGCCTGCTTTGTCAGCCGCAGGGAGGAGCTGGCCTTCAAGCCTGAATACAGCGGGGCCCAGCTGAAGGGTTTCAACGCGCTGCGGGCCGAGGACAAGGAGGAGCTGAAGAAGCGTCTTCCTGCTGTCAAGTCAGAAGGGTGAGAGGGCTAAAATAAAGCTGGTCGAGTCACTCATTCCATCGCAAATGCATTAGACGCTGTGAGACATTTCCCCCACAATCTCTAGAGAACGTCCCAGAGGAACACAACGCTGTATATGTCTCGGATGTTGGACGCCATTCGGCGTTGCGTCAAGTGTCATCGCCGTGGGCTTCCATGTTGCCGGGCGCCCTGAGGCACATGAAGATGGCTTTGAAGGACTCCCGGAAGGCCCGCATCTTGTAGGCGTACAGGAAGGGGTTGACGGCAGAGTTGGCGTGCGACAGGATGATGGTGGTGAGCAGCAGCTCCAGCGGCACGGGGCAGCGCGGGCACAGCAGCAGGAAGCAGTTGATGACGTGCAGCGGGATCCAGCAGACGGTGAACAGGAAGAGCACCAGGAAGAGCGACGTGGCCGTCTTCATCTCGCGCCGCACGGTGTCGGCAGCCTTGCCGCCGCCGCCCTCGGCCGCAATGCGCCGCATCTGCCGCTTGACGGTGGCGAAGATGCGCGCGTATATGAGGAACATGACCACCAGGGGCCCCAGCACGCAGGCGAAGAAGTTGAAGTAGACCATGTACGTCATGTCCACCACCGCCACGAAGAAGCAGCGGTCGGTGTCCGCGGGCGTCTTGTGCCAGCCCATCAGCGGCACCAGGCCGATGAGGAAGGCCAGCAGCCACGTGGCCAGGATCACCAGCACGGCAGTGCGTGGCGTCACCAGGGCGTGGTAGCGGAACGGCATGAAGATGGCCACGTACCGCTCCACCGCCACGGCCAGCAGGCTGAAGATGGAGCTCTGCGTCAGCGTGATCAGCACGCTCAGCGTGAGCAGGCACAGGTAGAGGTCGTGGCGCGGCACGCCCACGTCGGTCAGGATGGCGCAGGGGATGGCCAGTGCGCCCACGCAGACGTCGGCCACCGCCAGAGACACCAGGAAGTAGTTGGTGACGGTGCGCAGCTTACGGTTCATGCCCACGGCAGCGCACACCATGAGGTTCCCCACCGTGGAGAGGACGGCGATTACCAACTCGGCCGCCATGTAGGCCATGTTGGAGGGCACCAGTGTGTCCGGAGGAGAGGGTGTGCTCGAGAAGGAGGAGTTCCATGACAGGGACGGGACAGAGGTCTGGTGGTTCGATGATGAACTGTTGTTCTCCATAACTGCCATACAGAGAGAGAAGAGGTCTAAGAGAGAGAATAGGTCTCTGTCCTGAAGATAGAGAAAAGATGTCAGTCCTAAAGAGAGAGAAACGGTCTCTGTCCTAAAGAGAGAGAGGATAGCTCTGTCCTAAAGAGAGAAAAGAGGTTTCAGCTACTGTATTCATTGTTATAGACATGCTATGATAAAGGTAGAAATACTCACCTAATTCTGACAATTAGTTGGCAGTGGTACTAGCTATAGTCAGGCGGCCACAAAAAGGCACTACATGTGAGCTAGGATTAGGGAGATGTTTTATATACCCCTCTGTGTGTCCCTGGGCTTCAGATGTTTTCTGCTGGATTTGTTTTTTTCCACATTCCTCCTCGCTCTCCAAAGGGTTGGATGGACCACCTGTGGGATGGTCAAATGAGCACTTTTGGGGCAGTGTAAATCTCCCAGAGTGCTGATTAGTCATCTTCAAGGTCACAGCGGTGACATCCTTAATGACTCTTGGGGATGTGTAGACGTGCCCCAGCTTGTGTCCATTAACTGATGGGGGCTCTTAATGAATGGCCCTAATGAATTAAGGTGTCACTGTCAGGGCTGTTGTGTGGTTTCTTGTTCATGGTCTCGTGCGCCTTCTCCCCTCGGCCCTAATTTCCGAAGTTCTTTTGCAGGCGATACAGGGGGGATGTTTGCCTACTTCTAAAACAAATGTCACAAGTTAACATACACCTGTCTGGTGCAACGTTTTGACCTCCACGTTTGCTTCTCTAGGAAGAGAAAGGCTGACGAAACAGACGGCATGACAAAGAAACAAAAGAAGGAGGAAGAGGAGGAAAATCAAAAACTGGAGGAAAAGTTGAAGGTTTGTTCTGCTTTATAAGTTATGCTCATTTGATGTATTTTGTTGTGCACTAAGGTCACATGAATCCAATGTGTGATGTGTCCCCACTAGGAACAAAGTCAGTTGATATGGGGGATTAAAGACAAGCTGAGGAAGAACTGCTCCATCAACGACATGAAGGAGCTGCTTATCGCAAACAGCCAGGACGTTCCTTCCGGAGAGTCCAATGTAAGGGTGTATAGCCGAATATGTGCTTCCTACTATATGTGAGATTTGAGTATTTTAAAAGGTAATTATTTCAGACTTGTTTTGCATGCTTCTTTACAGGTGGTGGACTCTCTGGCGGACGGCATGACATTTGGAGCTCTCCAGCCCTGTACGACGTGCCTGGGCCAGCTGGTGTTCAAGGGTGAAGCCTATCACTGCACCGGAGATATCTCTGCCTGGACCAAGTGTGTGTTCACCACCAAGACACCCATAAGAAATGACTGGGTCATCCCTAAGGTAAGGCGTCTCACCCTGGTCAATGTGATTGTCCCCTCATATAAATGGGGTACAATAATAATATATAAACGGGCTGGACGATTAACTGAAAATTAATAGAAACCAAATTTCAGAACATCTAACCGACGTAATTTTCCTATTTAGTATTTTTTTCTTTTCGATTTGTTAAAATCCTGTTCAATCAAGCGCAACGTAACTAGGGGGACACTTGTGTTTTACAGGTAAGCCTATTTGTCGGGACGCCCATCTTGAAATTGTGACAATCCCAGGCACAGCAATAAACGAGCAGCATCTACTGAGAAACGCTACTCTTATTACCACCATTAGTATCAACCGCGACCGACAGGCAGCTTATGTGGTGACACATAAACATTTATCAAAGCAGAACACTCGTAATGTGTGACAGACAACTTAATTAACTTATTATATAGCAAGGTGGGCTTTCTAAAAGCCTACTGTTAATAAATCTGCTCCTCGTAGGTATTTTGCAGCTTTCCAGATAGCTCCTTCTTCCTTCCAAGTTTGAAGCAAAGAGATAACTTTAGCGGCGCCGCCTCCCTTCATGGTAACTTCTAAGCTATAGCGATGTCATCTCATCTCTTTCAATTAGACATTCCTATGGTAATACAATTTCTTGAATAATTGTTCTAAAATATCATAGTAGACAAAAATGTCTACAAATAGTAGGTGGAGTAGAGAGAAGGGATTCCAAATTCCAAATGCATACGTGAATGATATACATGCACGTACTACCGGTATAATATAATAAAGCAGGGTAAGTTAACAAGTCAATCTATTTTATTTATATCTAATAAGTATGGCTCCATGTGTCTTTAACTATTCAATGTTTTAGCCCATTGCTAGCAACACACAAGTATCATGCTTTTACAAATAGTACGTTTTTACAAAAGCTGCTGTTAATACTATCGCGTGTGTTCCTTATTTATAGTTCTATGGTGTATTCACGTAACTCCGCCCGTCTAGTCGGCTGAATGGAAGCATCATTGAGCAGAACTCAAAACGAAAGCAAAACAAAGGCGAAAAAAAATCGTTTATTAATCGTAATCGAGGTAAAATGTTAAATAATTTGTGAGTTTTGATTTGAGGTCAAATCGTTCCGCCCTAATATAAACTAAAATGCAATGCATTTGCTATGAGCTAGTTTTTAAATAGTATGTGGAAGTTTAGTTCGTCATATATGCGTTATTTTTGTTGATATGTATGAACATGTAATGTCCATTTAGGAATTCCATGAGGTTCCCTTCCTGAAGAAATTCAAGTTCAAGCGTCAGGAAAGAGTGTATCCCAAAGAGTCCCCCACTCCCACCCTAGCTGCCACCAAAGCAGAAACCCTTCCCAGTGCCTCCAGTAAAGCCCTCCCAGAGGGAGCTCCTGCCGGTTGGTGGACCACGTGGCTTTTCTCTTCTGTGTGAATGGTCATTTCAACGGTGTAATATTATTAATTGCTTCTCTCTTTTGCAGACAAACCTCTTACGGGTATGAAGCTGCTGACTGTGGGCAAACTCACCAAGAACAAGGATGACATAAAGGCAGCCGTGGAGGAGCTGGGCGGGAAGATGTCCAGCTCCGTCAATAAGGCTTCTCTCTGCCTCAGTAACAAGAGTGGGTAGTCAACCAATCATGAGCTAAGGTGGAGAGAGTACAGTCGCTAATATAGCTAGTACTAGCTAGTCATTGTTTCTTTTGTTTGTGTTTTCACAGAGGAATTGGAGAAGATGAGTAAGAAAATGGAGGAAGTGAAAGAGGCAGGTTTGCGCGTGGTCTCCGAGGACTTCCTCACTGATATCAAGTCGTCAGACAAAGCCCTGCAGGAGCTGGTCTCCCTGCATGCCATCTCATCCTGGGGGGCAGAGGTCAAACTAGAGGCCCAGGCTCCTGCGACGGCCTCCAAATCTGCAGTCATCGCCACCAAGAGCACAGGCAGGGTGAAGCAGGGGGAAGGTAAGGGGTCATTGTTGTTTTATGTTACCGGGTTCCCACTGGTCATGGGATTTCTGCAATACCATGGAATTTCCAATCTATTCCAGGCATGGAAAGTCGGGGAATTTGGTCATTTTTTGGTTCAACTCATGGAATATCAGGGAATTTTATTTGCAGCATGTTTAAATTTTATTTGCCATTCATGAAAATGAAACTGGACGCGGTATTACATTTTGAGAGGTCTTAGAGAGGGTTAAATGGAGACAATGGTGCATCGGGGTACCTCAAAATTCACCAGAATACAGAGAACGAAGTGTTTTCATCCTCATTACACCGACATTGTTCTAGTGACCTGTTTTTCCATTTTATATAGGTCATGGAAGTGTATTTGTTTGTTAGTGAAGTCATGTCAATGCAGCTTATGATAATTTTAACCTATGCATGTGTTGGTTTGTGGTAATGCTGCACCAGTCTATGGAATAAACTAGCATGTGGCATTTGGTTGTGTTTATACAGGAGCCAGTAAGGCCAAGAAGATGAAGTTGACTGTCAAAGGAGGTGCTGCAGTGGATCCAGACTCAGGTGTGTGTGTGTGTGCGTGTGTGCGCGTCTGCGCGCCAGCATGTGTATGCGCTCTTCACTGATACTGTAGTCTAGAACAGAGGTGCAAACATATTGAGCCGCCACCCCGCCAAAAAAACAAGCCGCTAGTCAAGAGTATGCTGCTGGTCATCTCTGACGTGTCCATGTTCTTTGGCCTCGTGGGGGGACCTCAGGGCTGGAGAACAGCGCCCATGTCCTGGAGCAGAGTGGGAAGATGTACAGTGCTACGCTGGGCCTGGTGGACATCGCCCGAGGAACCAACTCCTACTACAAATTGCAGCTGCTGGAGGACGATGTGCAGAAACGGTCAATGTTATTATTAATTATTTTATTTGGCAAATAAGATCAAATGCATTGCTGCATCAGCAATTAACAATCCACTAATTAATCCACTCTGCGTTCTTATTTGTTGTGTTATGTGCATTGTGTTTGCATGTTTAGGTACTGGGTCTTCAGGTCCTGGGGTAGAGTAGGCACCACCATAGGAGGAAACAAGCTGGACAAGTTCCATGACAAGAACTCGGCCATGGACAACTTCCTGGGTGTGTACAAGGAGAAGACCGGCAACACTTGGAGCTGCTCCAACTTCACCAAGTATCCCAATAAGTTTTACCCCCTGGAGATTGACTATGGTCAGGTAAAGGCATGCATGCATGCTTGATTTGGTCATTTAGCTGGATTATTCACTATAAGTGTGCTCTAAAATGAAAATACTGCAGCCTGTTGGTATTTAAAGGTATACCTTGTTCTTTTTACTGACTGGCTGTGGCGCTGTGGTTGCTGAATAGGACGAGGAGGCAGTAAGGAAACTGACAGCCACTGCTGGCACCAACTCCAAGCTGGCCAAGCCTGTCCAGGAGCTCATCAGGTTGATATTTGACGTCGAGAGCATGAAGAAGGCCATGGTGGAATTTGAGGTCAATATCAGTGTAGTTTTCACGTCTGTAAAGTCTGTGACCGTTTGTATTTTTGCTGGTATGGACTTCACAGAGCTATCCTCATACCATCGGTGTAATAACGCATAATAACACAAAATATGTTCTCATGTGACCAGATTGACCTCCAGAAGATGCCCCTGGGAAAGCTGAGTAAGAGGCAGATCCAGAGCGCCTACGCTCTCCTCAGTGAGGTTCAGCAGGTCAGTACTGTAAAGCAGTTGACGCATGATTCTCCAAAACATTTTGTTAGACACCACCCACCCCCTTCCTCCTACATACATTATCAGCTGCACACAATAAACAGTCCCCTCTTTCTTGTCTCATTGTCCCCATGAGTTCTTAATGGGTACTTCTACTTAATAGGCTGTGTCAGACTGCTTGCCAGAGGCCAACATCCTGGACTTGTCCAATCGCTTCTACACTCTCATACCTCACGACTTTGGAATGAAGAAACCGCCGCTGCTCAACAGCCTGGACTACGTTCAGGTAAGAACACAGCTGTGGCATGCATTGTGTCGTCTTATTGATAAAATGCCCACAATGTATTAGGAAAGCCTGGTTAAAAACGTCCTGATTTAGCTGGCTACAAAGTAGTCACCTTGACTCACAAAATCAAGATGGCCTGGCTCTTGACTTCTCTCTCAAATCATTGCTTCCATGTCTCTTATGTTGTGTACTGAATGGTTTGCGTCCCGCTGCAGAATAAAGTCCAGATGTTGGACAACCTTTTGGACATTGAGGTGGCCTACAGCCTGCTGAGAGGAGGAGCCGAGGATGAAGACAGTGATCCTATCGATATCAACTACGAGAAACTGAACACCAAGATTGAAGTGAGTGGCCTTCAACATCCTCTAAGTCATAATGCACATGTTGGTGTAGGGCTGTGCGGTATGACCAACATTTTTAATATACTGATATAGATACTTTTATATCCCAATAACCTTTCCAGTAAAAAGCCAACAAGAGTAATCCGAGCTAAATGCGAACATACTCCAAATGACGAAAGTGATTGCAGTAAATAGTGTTATTTTCATAACAAAATAAACTATAAAGCATATTATAAAATGTTAGATATTTTCTATCCTCATATCGCACAACCCTATGTTTGTGTGACCCTTTTTATTTTTAATGGATTGTTAATATTATCCCACGGTCATATGTAATGTGTGTCTGTTTGATGGTCTCAACAGGTTGTTGATAAGACCACAAATGAGGCTGAGATCATTATACAATATGTCAAGAACACACACGCTGCTACTCACAACACCTACACACTGGAAGTAGACGAGGTATGGTGCTAATGGGGAACCTGGATGAGCTCTTGAAGTGATTTATTTTCCCTAAATCCCTACAATTTCCCAAAACATAAGTTTACTTGTATTATTTATTATGATCTCTCACACAGATCTTCAAAATAGTTCGAGAGGGAGAGTACCAACGGTACCGCCCCTTCAAGGACCTGCACAATCGCCAGCTGTTGTGGCATGGCTCGCGCACCACCAACTACGCTGGTATCCTGTCCCAGGGTCTCCGTATTGCCCCTCCAGAGGCGCCAGTTGTGAGTGGTCCTCAGGCGCTTGTGAAGTTCTGTATAGCTTTAAATGTCGTCTCCATTAAACTAGGCGGCAGTTATATTCTGCATCGCATTTTGATTGTGTGCCTTTTGCGCTCTCTTTGTTAGACTGGTTATATGTTCGGCAAAGGTGTGTACTTTGCAGACATGGTGTCCAAGAGCGCCAACTACTGCCACACCTCGCAGTCAGACCCTGTTGGCCTGCTACTGCTCGGAGAGGTTGCCCTCGGCAACATGTAAGTGACAATTCTGGACTTTTCACAGAATGCTGACTAAAAGGGGCTTCTAGGCTTGATCTACATTAATGCTTTTTCAAACATTTTGATGATCTAACTTTTTCTTCAATATAGGCATGAACTGAAGAAGGCCTCACATATTACTAAACTACCTAAAGGCAAACACAGTGTTAAAGGTAAAAAAAAATATGTACAGACCCCTTTTTTTAATAGCTGGAATAAAATGTAATTGCCGTTGTTTTCTTTCCGATCTGTCTACATTAAACTTTTTTGTCTTCAGGTGTGGGTCGAACTGCTCCAGACCCAAGTGCTACAGTTACTTTAGATGGTGTGCAGGTGCCTCTCGGAAAAGGAGCCAACACAAACATTGATGATACAAGTCTTCTGTACAATGAGTATCCTTTGCTCATCATATCGTTTTTATATTTCAAGGTTATTTTCTCAACAAAACAAAAAACCAAAACAAAAAAAATATATATTATTTTATTTTTATTATTATTATTATGGGGGAGATATTCCCCCATAATCTCTAGGTGTAGTTTTATTTCCCAAAATTGTTTGTTTTTGTTTTTATATTCTGATGAATCCTGCTTGAGTATTTAGCAGGTATGATGCAGTATTGCATATTGTCACCTTCCTAAAATAATGGCCTAAGTCATTCTTGGAGAATTTTTTTTTGTTGCCTAAATCATCACCTCATGATGCTGGCTGGCCACTGGTAAAATCGCCTACATCCTCAGTTGAACAGATCCTGTGATTCTTTCCCTGGCCTATGTATAATAACTATATAATGTGTATATTATATCTATGTAATAGACAATATTTGGTTCAGCTTTTTGTGTTTTCTGAAAAACCTGAAAATAATGACTTAGGCCATTATTTTAGGAAGGTGACGATATTGGACTTGGTTGCTTGCTAATTGTTTTTCTGTCTTGTGGTAAAACAAACTCTTGCAGAGTTTGATAATGAGATTTTGTTAAGGACACAATTAGAGATTATTAAGTAATTAGGGAAAACTTTGATGGATGTCAGTACTAGTGCGTTAACATAAATACCAGGGAGTAAACATCTTCTGAGGATTATAACGTTTGATTCATGCAGTCCATTATGATTTTGCCTTGACCATTTTTCCTCCAGATACATTGTTTATGATGTGGCGCAGGTGAACCTCAAGTACCTCCTGAAGATTAAGTTCAACTACCAAACATCCCTGTGGTGAGCGGTACCATGACCATACCCTCAGAAAACACACAAGTAGAGGACTAAAGTACTGCAGCTTCATTCTCTGCATCAGAAGATACGGTTTGGCAATGGATTGATGTTATTCCACGCTTTGTATTGATGGTTAAAATCCATAATCACTTTATTGCTTTTCAGGTTCATATGATAGCTTTCACCCCCCCATCCTCCACTCTAGTATTTGTATATTGTTAGGCACTTCGTTAACTAATTCAGACTATCTGAGGACAAGATCGTTCAACTTGGTAGGAATACTATCTGGAAATAATGAAGGCCAGGTTCGTGTTTTTTATTTCTAGGTAGTCTTTTGTGATCTTATTTCTATAGTCTTTAAAACACCTGTGCATATTAATAAATATTCAGAGTTTACAGGCTTTTCTGAGGAACTAACAACCTGCAAACATTGGTAGTGAACCATTCAAATATGAGCAATTTCTACATTGTCCTGTTCAAACATTCTGTATGAAGTATGAAATATGCACTTTTTGTTGTCAAACTAAGCTTGACTCCATTAAAATGTTTGTGGTTTAGTTAAGTATTTTGTAACAGAAGAGATTAACGGTTGATTTAGAGAAAACATTTCTTTCTTCACACAGAATAAAACCTTTTGAGAATGGTGGTTTTGTGGAATTCTTAAATTATGCATAATGTTAGAAATTTCAATTATTACCAAAATAATAGGTTTGATTTGTAAAAGTGTTTGAGACAAAAACAATATAATTGTATTTAAATGTATGTTCTTCATCACTTCCAAAATGAAGAAATGTTAATTAACAAAACCTAAATATGTATAGGCCTACTCTTGTTATGCCCAAGCTATGTGGAGTAATTAATATACTGTGAGCAAAAGGTGAAATACTTTGGACACGGTTCAACACAAGATAGTTGTTATTTACTTGTGTATGCAGGTTGTTATAATTTGTTACCATAACCACTCTGAAGAACATTTTGGTGTGGAAATGTAGTTCCCATTTCTCAAATTGCCCCCCAGACAGTGTCCCAACCCAGAATGCATTTTGACATGGTCTTTGAAAAAGCGGCGCGTCTAATTCAAGATGGCGGAGATGGACCAGCTGTTAGACGAGAGTGAGTAACAACACACATTTAAAGAGTTTTGTATTGGAGATACGGAGCTGTTCAGTATCTTTTAAAATACAGTTTAGAAATGTTCTCTTGTGACCATTATTTCATTAAGAGTACGGGATCCCAAAGGTGTTTAAAAACTTATCTAAGACGTAATGAGATACCGGTCTTCCCAAGTTAGCTAACGCTTTTAGCCTGATGTGCTAACGATAGCTAACGTTGGAGCTTTTAAAGATAGCCTAGCTGGGTAAACAAATAACGTTAGCTTAGCTACATGGAGCTAATTCTATACGTGTACATTTTAAAATGCGTTGAACAACGACCATATAATCTTTAATAACTGTCTAATTATACCGTTTAATTACTGTCCCGTATTTCTTAGTCATAACGTCTTTCTTAATAACTAACGTTATTTCGCGTTACATTAGGTGATGTCTGTCCAGTATTATTCGTTTGACAAGCAGGTCAAAAGCCCATTGCTTATCACTGAGTCTACAGGATGCTTTAAAGATATTGCACAGTTTAAAATTAAAGACACGTTAGCTTGTGGAGCTATTTTCTTTTATTCTAGCATGCCCAGCTGATTTATTGCTTCAGTGTTTGACAGCTAGAACATTTCCACTTTAAAGGCCTGTCTGCTAACTATCTAGTTGTTATGTTTGTTTGTTACTAGGCAGTGTTATTTACAGTAGAGCAGTCTTATTCAGTGTAGCGACATTGTAATGTCAATTGCCTCTCATTGTTACAGGTGTCAGGATTTGTAACAAATTGCATTATTCTAATCCTACATCGTGCTAACGTGCAAACATTTCATCTTTTTTGTTCATCTTTTTTGTCAGGCTCTTCAGCAGAGGCACTCGTCAGTCTGAAAGGTATTGTACAAAACAGACAATGAGATTTACTCATGCATTGACTCATTACGAAGTCCTAAATAATAGAAATATATGTTTGTGTTACCATTCATGTATAGCACTATATGTATGATGGAATGCATTTTATTCCTTATTTTCTCCAGAGGGCAGTTTGTCCAACACTCTGAATGAAAAAAACAACTTCCCCAGAGCTCACAACACACGAGGACGACATTCCTCCCTCACAATGGATACGGTCAGTGGAAAAAATGCTGTACACAATGTAGGAACCTGTATATCTGTGTCTTGTAAATATATGCAACAAACTGTTTTGTGAATAAAATATTTACAATTTAGAAATTAGTCTGTATAAATGGAGAGAAACTTTTTGTTAATGTTTCTATGGTCACACGGGCCTAAATATTGTACGTAAACAGCGCAAACAGTTTAAATCTGTGCTGCTCATATTTAATTAATTTTTCATTTGCAAATATATTAAACTTTTTTTTTTTACTGTCAAGAACATGATATCAACCAGCAAGCTTTACACATTGAGCCTTTAAAAATGTGTTTTTGAGAATGTATATGCATCAGGTGTACTTTGTTATTAAAGAGTCATCATCTCCTTGCATGTGCTTGTCTGTCTAGCCCACGCGGAGCTCCAAGAGGAGTCGTCAGTTCCGGGAGGATGAGGAGCAGCCTTCACAGCGCCTCTCCTCCAGATCTCCACGCAGGAGCCAGAGAGTCACTACGACACCACAGGTAAACGTCTCCTTCCTAGGCCTACACTACAACTCTGGCCAGCTAGCTAGCAAGCAAAAATAGGCCTGAAATGAAATATGAAATCTCTGACGATCTGACTGCTGTAAACTATTTACCCTGCAGAAGTTTGCTAATGTGACGACTCCGGACAAAAAAGCCTCGCAGAAAATTGGGCTGAGATTAAGAAACCTTCTCAAGCTACCTAAAGCTCACAAGTGGTGTATCTATGAATGGTTCTATTCCAACATTGACAGGTACCGCTCATGTTTACAGAAGGCAAATTACAATAATGTATGCAAGCCATATTTTGTCCTTTTGCCTCATCTTTTACTGTGTTTTCACCTCCCTCCGGCTAGACCTCTGTTCGAGGGAGACAATGACTTCTGCCTGTGTCTGAAAGAGTCTTTCCCCAACCTGAAAACCAGGAAGTTGACTCGGGTGGAATGGGGCACCATTCGGAGGCTGATGGGGAAACCACGCCGGTAGGCCACAGCTGCTTTGACTTGCTCTTATTTAGCACCAGTCAAGTCAAGTCAAGTCAAGTCAATTTTATTTATAAAGCCCTTAATCACATTGCAGTCTCAAAGGGCTTTACAACCTACATTTCACATGGAAACAAACAACACCCTTAACCAGTATCTTCACTGTAATGCTGGATGTTTTCAAGCGAGGGTGCAGGGAAACCTGGTTAATGAATGTTGG
>JAODTR010000017.1:1404150-1418139 GCA_025399935.1 Amblyopsis rosae
ATATTTTGCTTTAATGACTAATATGCCTATAGGTCTTTACTTCCATGAGGCTATGAACGAATATGTTTTTGGAAGTGTGTGATCACTGCAAGTCACTTTGGATACAAGCTAAATGATCTCATTGTATTTCTTGTAATTCTTGTTCTTAAAACAAAAGATGCCTGAGTGTTTTCTATTAGGAGATGTAGCCTCTGACAGTCCTCTTGAGCCTGATCATGGTGGCCATGTCTCAAAAATATTTGTTGTAAACAAAACTCTTTCCATAATTTATTACGGGGCTCCGTGCTATCTTAAATTTTAAAAAGTAAATAAAAAATTGCATTGCACGTTAAACGCTGAAGACCAACATTGTAGTTCGATAATTCTGTACAAATCAATACAAAGAAGACCATATACAAATGTTTGAGATAATATTTTATTTTAGGTGGTTTAGATGGATACGGATATTAAATGATGTTCTGTACACATTGCTTGTCAGTTTCACGTTTCAGTTTTGAATTTATCTAATGATGTTTGTTTGTACAGGAATGTTCATAAATTAATTTTAATCAGGCAATTATATTTGGCGATCACAGTCACAGATGTGACCCAGGACCCTACAGAGCAACATGGCAGCCAACCATGGAAAGTCAGTTTTGTTCGTATGCTTGGGTAAGTGTGTCTCTTTAAAGCTTACGATAACTCGTATATAAAGTCTAAACACAAACAACTGTATGGCATTATCTAATTAGTAATTACAAAGTATGGTTATTGTAACAAAGCACAGTGGCTAGTTATATGCAGTCAAGTTAATGACAAGGCAATGCTAGCGTAATGTAGCGGTTCATGTTAGCGCCTGCTTGGACTATCTTAACAGTCCATTGTTATGGTGCACAAAATGTGTAGGTGTATTCTGTTTTAGTGTAGTTTCACTCAGTTCCAATACGCTGCAAATATCACCAGTTTTTACAGAAAATACAAATGATATATCATCAATATTCTTCTTTGTAAAAAGGGAATATTTGTAGGTCTCCCATCGCTGAAGCAGTCTTCAGGAAGATGGCAAATGATGCTGGGGTTGCTGATAAGGTAAGCTCGTGATTTTTTTATATATATTCTTCAAGTTTAATATGCACCTGCAATTGACCTGCAAGAAGGCCTACTAAGAAACAAGGAAGTTTTCCAAGATGGAGGTTGTAAAAGAAGTAACATGAGACGAGATAATCTTGTTCAATCAGATTCAACACATCTAGCCTATATGCTTTGCATATTAGAGTATATTCTGCATAGCGATCAAAGCAGTTTTTATTTGTCAGTGCACAGTATCACTCAGTACAGTGTCATTCTTTTGACAAGGCAGCGGTCAAATACGTATTATAAGCACATATTATAAAAACGGTAATAAATAGCAGCAGTTTCAATACAATGCATCAGAGAGTGTAAACCGTGTTTCTAATGCATCGATGGAAGAAGGAATTAGGATATTGAAGAAATAAAAATGGCTACAATTTTAGACAATTTTTTATTAACAACAAAACAAAGTGATGGTGTTAACATTTGCATATACTTGGGTGTTTTGGTTAACAATATAAAACGATATAGCAAATGTAGTTATATTTTTACAATTTAAGTTATAGTCAGCTATTTCACCAGATATTTCCTTGCATTTCACTAGCTTACCCTTTGTGCTTACTGAAGAGGTATCCAGTACTTCTACACAGCACTGGCTCCGTATGTAGGAATGTAAACAAAGTGGCGAACACCACTCATAACAACAATGCCCTTGGCTTCGCAATGTGCTTTACTGTTTTGGGCGCGGCTTCTGAGGGAGTCTGTTTTGATTTGAGTTTGAAATGAGCAAGCGTTCTCGAGAATGACTAATCCTGCCTTTATTAGCTGTAGAATATTGTTATACTCAACGTCTGATGATAATTGTTTAGTGCATGTGCAATGGTGCAAGATGTTATTTTGACTGAAAATTTTCACTGCGGTCAGCACAGTACTCTATTTACTGTATTTCATGGGTTTGTATTCTGTAACTATACTTCATGTAGATGTTTGCAAGCCGATGTTGTTGTGTGATTGTTCCCATGCTCTGCTCTAGTGGAGGATAGACAGTGCAGCCACCTCTACCTATGAGATAGGAAATCCTCCGGACAACCGCTGTCAAGCCTGCATGAAGAAGCATGGCGTGCCAATTAGGCATGTGGCCAGGCAGGTACGAACGCCCTTCCTAGACATAGCTAGCCCCTTCTGTGTTCTCTGTTGTTTCAGTGGGTCATAGACAGTGGTGCCACATCTGACTGGAATACAGGCAGCTCACCGGACGACCGTGGGCTTGCCTGCCTAATGAAGCATGGCATTGAGACCAATCACAGGGCCCGACAGGTATAACCAGTGGTTCCAGGGTCCTCACCTTAAGAGAATGTGTTTTTAATTCTAAACACCCTTATATATTATAGTGCAATAACCGTGTAGTAATAAAAAGGTAACCCTTGTTTTGTTTTGTGCAAAAAAAATATGGTACAGTATGTGTGTAGCTGTAAAGCCATGGAGAATGTTAGCATGAAGAATATATATGAAATAATTTTCAATGATTAAGCCAAACATTATTTGATCCGCTGTTAACAGTTTTCACATCCTCAGGCTTGGCGTTCAACTACACCAAATTTTATAAGGTATATACAATTCTGCCTGCTTTATAGGATTTCACCTTAGGCAGAAACAGTGGTGGTTCTTCCGTTTAGAGTTGCAATCTAAACCCAAATCATTTCAGTGTGCCTCCCACTGCACTGGCATAACATATCCCAAAAAAATTATATTGTGTATATAATATGAAATACTCACACAATAAAACCACAATTAAATGCATGCATTTACATTTTATAAAACTCAACATTTGGTCACCTTGTGATTCTTCAAAATCATGGCTACTCCTTGGGAGTGTCTTGACCTACGCTTGGAAAATTACCAGATTTAAACTAATATCTTCAGAGTAATGAAAGGGAGACTCAGCCCTTGGCCTAAAGAAAGCTCAATCTATGCAATGAATGTTGACAGTATTGTGCTCTTTTCTCTTTTTCAAAGTTTCCCCACCAACATTTCCTTAATATCGCATTGAATTCATTGACCTTTTACAGCTGCCAGTATTGCAGCAGGTAACCAAGAGGGAGATATTTCAAGACTGATCTAGCTCCACGTACTGTATAGTGTATATGCATGTATTTGTATTGCTATGCTAACTGAAATCCTACTCTAAAGGTTGTTTTAGGAGGGAATATTTCAAAATCAGACTGTTGGATTTGAAGGAGGTGAACACCGACATACAATACTCTATCCTCGATTCAACTGCAGAAGAACTGACATTGCCTTGAGCCAAACGATCATTATTCTTCTGTCATCAGACAATGTTGATGCAGGCCTGTTTCTGACTGCTCTTGCACAGCGTGGTCCCTGGTGTATACACCATCCCCATAGGAAAGAGTTGTGAAGTTCCACTCGTAAACAGAATGAAGATTAAAAGGTTCTTAATGAAATGTTGGGCTTTCTCGCATGGTCAGGCAGGTTTGCATCTGTACCAGGTGTCTCTTGGAATGCGTTTTTTAATTAATACATTTTTTTTTAATATAAGTTTTATTTAAAGAACTTTCATTGGTAAACCCTTAAAACATTTGGGGGGTGAATATCTCTGATTGCCACTGTATGGGTGTGAAACATTGAAGAAATTCTAGTGGCTGCAGCAACTGACCATTTTCACAATAAGATACATTTATTTATCTACTGTTAGATAGATAGGACAGCAAATCACTTAAAAAAAAAAAAAGGTATTTTATATATTTAAAAAAACTGATTTGCTGTCCTGCCCCCCCTTCTAAACAGTCCTATAAATTGACCTGAGAACTATATAAAGCGGCTGCAGGCTTTTCCATTGCTGCTGGTTGTTGACAAATATCACATGTCAAACATATTGCCCAACACTTTTCCATATGCTCACACGTGCTGCTTTAATCCTTTCTTAACCCCATCAATGCAACCTCCTCTTTTTTGTCTTTCCATCCATGATCATCCATCTCTTTCCTGCTCCCTCCAGAGTGTCTGTCTGTCTGTCTGTCTGTCTGTCTGTCTGTCTGTCTGTCTGTCTGTCTGTTTTAAAGGACCCGGATGGCACCTTTTTTCCAGTGTATCAGCAGATATGCACTCTTAGGTGTTCTGCTTGTATTACCATGTACTCTCCTTGTAAATACTGTACATGTATTTACTTCCAGGTGACCAAGGAGGATTTCAAGAGCTTTGAGCACATCCTCTGCATGGATGAGAGCAACATGAGGTATATATATATATTAGACAGACCGTGCTTATGTTTCTAAACATGGCACCTCATAGCGCACGTGTTATTTACTGTGTATTCCAAGAGAAGAAACTTTGTAAAAGAGCTCACCAAGTGATTAGCCCCCCCCCCGGCCAGACAGCAGCTTATTCAGAAAGTAGGATTTGTATGTTTGCTGCCCTAAGCATTATACCATAACTATACACCTACAGTAATCTATGAACACAGTAATGCCTTGGCTAACAACAACCCCCAGAAAAGTTCAAACTGCTGTGCATGTGCATGGATGACCCAGACACGGCCTACTAAATGACTGAAGAAGCATTTGAACTAGTCAATCTCATACATATCCTCATTAAAGTCATAGTGAAACATCAAGCTTCACCTAATGTGTAGATTAAGGTCTCTTTAATGAGGCTTTCTTAAATTCTTTCAAAGGTCGGGGTGGGTATTTTTTGCTATTTTGAACAGTTAAGGATAATTTTGAGTTCACATGTCTTTGACAGATCAGATCTGTAAGCGGCTTACTGAGTTCTTTGGATGCCTTGCCTTTTCTCTTTGGGGAAGGTTTTCTCCTTCCTTATTTTTTAAGATTGCCAGACTGCGGAAAAGAGATGGTGTTTAATCATTTCGAATAATGTCATAACGTCATTGTTTGTAGTTAGTAAAAGTGGTTATTAGCACCCCTTCAGTTTGTTTAATTCTAGATAAACTGAGAACAAATAGACCAAGGTTGTGTTTTCATTCACTTTTTAACACTTTAATTAATGTTATTATGTTTTGTGTCATTGTCCAGTGACTTGCTAAAGAAGGCAAAATCTGTAAAAGGCAGCCAAGCAAAGATTGAGCTTCTTGGTTCTTATGACCCCCAGAAACAGCTGATCATCAAAGACCCATATTATGTAAGTTTTCAAATAACTATGTTGGAATAATTTAAGTCTTGGAAGAAACAAAATTTTCCGATTTAAAGGATGTGCATTTATTCAGGCTTCATTTGACACATTCGTTATACGTTCTAGAATTTTTTTTTTTGAAAATAGTGGCTATTTCTTTTTTCCCCCCTTGTGGAACCATTTATATGCTTTTTCATAACATATTAAATTAAGGATGTAAAGGATGGGATACATGTGTGTTCTTAACAGAAATATAAGTTGTGGCTATAACAATATTACTTTGATGTGTTCATTACTATCTGGTATTCAATTAATTGAGTTGGAAGCAGCTTTTGATAAAACGTTGAGTTTTTGGTTGATCACAGAAGTTTATATGACTGCAGTCATCAGTAGATGCCTCACATTCTGGAGATTCGTTCTACTCAAACAGTGTGTTTGTGTCTTTTGGTCATGCATGTGCAAGCCAAAGGGAATGCATCTCTGCAGCTGTTTCACTGTGTGGTTTTGGAGTTGTTGGATAGAAATTAGAGGCCCAACAATAATGGGTTGTGGATCCCATGCTAAGGACCACACTGAATAGCAGCAACACACGGCAGAGGAACAGACAGGCATCAATTGAGTATTACAGACCTGACAAATACAATGTCTCCATGCTCTTATGGCAGTTCTAGGTATGGTTTTATGACTCCTCCAGCCATTTAATATTGAATGAGGTGCTAAGTGGTGCTATCAAACCGTATTGGTCTGTGAATTTCATTCTAAACGTTTAGTTCACACTAATAAAAATGTGAATTAATGTATTACAAATATAGTAATGCTAATATAAAATACAGTATAATACATTTTAATTGTATGTATTTATTTTAATATGATTTTGTTTGCTGAGTACCTGATGAGTACGGTATATTGGTTGATGGAAAGGTTGTGGCATACAAATCTTATCTTATTATCATTAACTTTAGTTTGCTGTCGAACTAGTCCGGCAATATTTGCACAGGAGTTTAATGGATCATTGCAGCCAATTATCATTGGTCCAGCCATGATCTATTTGGTGGTCAATAAGATACTGGACATTAGTTATATAGGCCTTATGAATTACTTAGTTTTTTATTTTTAACAAAAATGCATACTGGGATATCAACATGGCCAATTTTCCTGTAGAGAAGTTATGCTTTTGAATAGTATTTTCAGCATTACATTCAATTTGTTCTTTCTTATTTTTCAAGGGAACTGATGAAGACTTTGAGAGGGTGTATGAACAGTGCTTCAGATGCTGCACAGCCTTCTTGGAGAGCACATGCTAACATTTCACCCTATGAATATTTGCCACACTTGAATGAATGGCAGTAAACCTTGCTTATATTGTGCAAACTCATTAGTTAAGCTCACTCTTTACAATAATACCAGTGCAACTTGTTCAATCTAAATTGTTATAAAAGTTTTTTTAGAGTTTGTACATAATTTAAAAAAAGCAAATATAAGGCTCTTGTGGTGTTTTTTACCTTCATCTTCTCATGTTAAATGTACAATAAACAATGCGCACACCAACCTAGTTGTCTCTGAATCGTCCGTCATCTGTCCAAATGAAGATACATACATCTTTGTGCTGAATAGGGCAAGGATAAAGGCCAAGAATGATGTGAAAGTTAATGCTAGCTCACACTAATTATGGTGGTTACTGTAGTTAAGACAACTAGCTAGCTTAACCTGACATGACCTCTCAGTCTAACTGCATTACCTGGTGCAAATGTCTATGGAAACCAGGTTTGAGTTTTTAGTTTAATTGCTTGTGCACTAATGTATAGTATTTAAAAAAAAAAAAAAGTAAATTAAACATTAACAGATAACTAAATGTGCATATTTTGTTGTTCAGGCTATTAGGCCTACGGTTTTGTAACAGTCTGATCTTAAGACTGTTAAGATCATTTGAGCAGAGGAATTAAATGAAAACTCACTAAACAAACTTGCATCCACGTTAAAGCAAAGGACATTACATAATCTCTAACAGGTGTTCTGTAACAGTAGACTTCTGGGGAGCATCATTTGTTCATGGGAGTTCAATCAAAAGTATCTGTTGTTGATCTAGGTCAGTGTATACAACAAAAAAAATCAGGCTTCACAATTATATTTGTATGTCAACCTATTTTCTGAAACATGAACATCCCATAGCCAGAAGTGGGAAGGAAATCTGATCTTATGTGATGACTGAATGCAAATCTCTATAGATGCTGTAAATACTGTAGTAAACCTACACAAAGACAGAACAAGTTTGTAATAATGTAAATGTTTTTATTCTCTTGTTCAGAACTCTTACCTTTATTGATAACCAACATTATTGCACATCTGAAAGTGATGGTTAACAGCTGATTTTAAGTACTATTAGTGGAATTTCTAAGTACGGCAATATTATGTTCTAAGAATCAGACAACAATAATTGCTATCAGATAACTGCTCGCTCAAGTAGCTTGTATAAACACCCTGTTACTGTGAATGCTCTCTAAAGCACTTTAAACTGATTTCTACTCAACCAAAATATCTATCAAATGTTATTCTGCGCCATGTATGTAGATTGTATTGGGTTTGAAGGAGGGAAACACAGCAATGTGTGATTTATCTGGCATCAGATACTCCCAATATGAATGATTAAGGATATGATGCACTGAAACTTGATCTGGCAGTTTGATCAAATTGAATTTCTTGAGACATTTCTACTTTGTGACCCCTGATAAATAGTTGAACATTTAACCATAGCCATTGTATCAATTTCAAAACTATTCCATATAGTTCAAAATGTAAATATATTACACAAAATAAATTAAAAACCAGCAATATTTGTACCAATCTTATAATTTATTAAATATATTTTATTTTTTAAATATATATATATATATATATATATATCCATATGCTCATACTGTTTGCCAGTCATTTTAATGTATAGTCATTAGAGGGACTCCTATACATTAATATGTACATATTGCACTTGGTTTAAAGGCTCATAGACATTGTAAAGCGACAGTTTAGAAGTATGATGTACCTCATTCAACCAAGATTCAGTTTCAGTTTTTGATGTACAAAGTCAGCGGGAGGTGAGAAAACACTCATGCATTTAATAGCTTAATCATAGTATTTCATTGTGAGCACAAGTGTTTGAAACAGCCACTACAGGAATGTGAGTGAGTCTGTCAAAGGCAGGAGACACCCACACCAAAATAGACCTTCATATGTATGTTTTCCAGATATTAACTTTTTTTTTTTAAAGAAGAAAGTGAATCCCTTTTTTATGGCAGAACATTGAATTGCCAGCAGGAAAAAGGCCACAATGTGATGGTTCAAGTTCAAACTCAGACCATTCATTTCTTAATGTTCTTCTGTCACACATTTTTCTCCATCTGTTTCACCGTCGGCAGTACATTTGGTGCAGGGTCGCTAGAGTAGACCTATACCTCCTGTGGAGACAAGTGGCCAAAACCCCCAGATCAGGCCAGGCAGGGCTTTATGGTGGATATACAGTAATGCATGTAGACCAGCCACTTTGAATGAGAATAGTATGCCTACAGTATAGCAGCATTCCCTGTTTCTGTCCAAGGCACTCCTATTTCTCCAATGTTTTTTTTTTTTGTACTCAAAAGCTTAGGCAGCTTCAACCTACAACAAAGAAAAATATAGACATTTAGTGCTGTCTCAGATTTGGTAGCACGCACAAAGCCAGTCTTGTTTTGATACATATGCATACAAACAAACATTTGACCGGTGTAGTGTTATAGCAAGACAAAGTGTGGTATCCCACACTCTGCATCCCTGTATGTAAGTCTTACATGGGCTATAGTCTTAACTGTGACAGAATAAATAGATAAGAAGAAGATGCTACACATCATGTCCAACTCGGCACTGAAATGAATGTCAGTTGTATCAACCATGTCATGTAAAGGAACATAGCCAGGTACCTGTGCTGCTACCCCTCAAGACACTGTGATCTTCCTGCTAATCGTGTCAGAAGCCGGGCACATCTCTTAAAGTCTGAGGAGTAAAGATGAAATGCAGGTAACATTGAGACACACACATACAGAATAACATATGAACGCATTTGAGAGAGTGCAGTATCTTCAGGATTATTTTTATTTGTTTTAAAATTACAAAAAACGTACATGCAGGCATCGTGCATTCTCTGGTGCTGTGGTAGAGTCTGTACACTTGCTTCCTGCACTTGGGGCTGAAGTACAATGGACCTGTAAGAGAGCAAATCATTTATTTTTTATTTTTTTAAAGGACACTATTGATCCCTTATATCCCAAGATGTTCAACCCCATTACTCATGAATATCTGGCTCTAGCCATCAAGCCTATACTTCTAAACGTTATGGCGTTTGCCTGCACACGCACACACGTGTAAAAATGTATAACGTGTATAACTTACCTGTTAGGTGCTGGATAAACTTTTCTTTCTTTCTTAAATTTCTGGGAAATGTTTCTGTGAATATTCAAAAAGGGAGGATTAGCACAGCAGTTAATTTTGTTAAGCACACCGACATTATTTGAATGACAATACAAAACGTAGCCTATGTGATAGGCTTTAAAGTAGCTGGAGTTTTTTACGTGGCTTAGGTACGAAATCGATCGTTAGACACTCACCGATGATTTGATTCCCTCTGTCTGATTTGAGGCTGCGTACATTCCGTGGTGCCAGTGTGGATTCTTTGCGCGATGCACTATCCGATTCGGCGTTGTTGTTTTGGTCCCCGCTCTCCTCAACATGTTTGACAAAGTCCACAATCTTCCGTAGGATACCGTCATCCATTGCGACCTTGGAAACTGTAGTGGGCGCACATTTGCCAAAGTGGCCGGTGATAGTGCATAGAAGCAGCACAAGTCCCATAACGACGGGCTTTCGCAGTCCGCTCATAGCTCCAGTGGACGCAGCAGTGGTCTCCTTTTCTTTCGTTTGGAACGCTTTAACGCGAAACCTGCAAAATAGTTTAGAGTCACAAACAAAGCCAAACGCACACACATAATACTCTACTCTAGGCGTACATTTTCTGTTAGTCCGTCTTAATCGTAACATGCGCGATAACAGTGCCATATCCTGCAACAATAATAACTTGTTGCGCCTGGCTAGGCTAATTCATGTTAGAACTCTCTTAAAACAAATACATCAGAAATAGTTGGACAAATACGTTTTTTACACGCGTTAAAGAGGTATTTACGTTTGCGCAAAGCAACGAGCAAAATCTAAATAGCATCTGACGTTTTATTTGATCAGAATATAACGTGAAGCAACGAAAAGGGTCATTCAAAATTCGATTACCTTGTCTGTGGAGTCTTTAAATGTGACTATTTCCAGTCTGTCCAACAACGATAAAATGACAGAGATAATTAAGACCAGCTCAGTTGTCTAGTCCCATATAACTCATAGGAAAAATAAAAGCTTTTGAAGTTGTAATCAGTTGGCCAGTATAAATGGTCATCCACGAATTCTTCCCAAGTGATAGAGTGGAAAAACATCTAATGACAGCTCCCCAACTCCCGTGTCTCTTGCTAAAGTGTCAGATCGTTTGCCAGTGTGTCTTTTTATTCTCACTTGAAGACGTAGCCACCTGTCCCATGTGGATTACTCCGCCAGGTCTTTACGCGCAGAATAGTTTCTCCGTAGGCTAGTTTCCGGACTATCGCTTCACTGGTGTGTGAAGTTTCTGCGCAGTCAGTCCATTTATATCTGTAATATGCGGTTACAGGAAGCGTTTTCTTCTTTCCTATGAAATTCCAATAGACTGGCGACTTTCACCACAACCACACCACCATGTCATGGGTAATATTCCCATAACGTGCAATTCTTATGGCCTGACCACTTTTCCATTATTGGATCATATGCACTTTATATACATAATGAACATAATTAATGAATACATAATGAACACAATTATAGCTCAGATTTTCAAAGTAGTAGCCTATCTGCAAAGCAGAGTTAACGTGCATAATCTAAGTTTTATACTGTTTGTACAATTGTGATAAGGGAAGACGTGGTTGATTACATTTGTCCCAACCCTATAAAACTGTTATACAGTATTATGAATGGGCCTATGGCCAGATATTAAGATAAGTGAATACCAACATAGCACCAGAGTAGGCTTAGGCAACAATTCTAATAAAAAGAAAACGTTATTGTTATACGTCAGTGATACCATGTATTCCATGGAGTAACCTTCGCTGTATGGCTATGAGACACCTGTTCTTACCATGTGTAATGGCAGCATGGTGCTGAAAGGAGAGCGCGCATGCGTGGTCGCCCTCCCAAGCACCCATGTTGGGAAATGTTCTGCTTTCGCGTGTCTTACGCAAGATCATTCGATCTATTCTCGAAAACGTTTTGAAGGTGGTCAGCGACTGTAAGCGAGTACACTCAGCAAATATTCTCCTCTAGGTCTGCTAGATGCTCACTCTGTGTGCACAGCACGCTGACAAAAATGTGCTGTGCTGCCTACACAACCCTGGCACTGTAAATGGGAATTAATATCCTAAAAACAAAGTGGTGCAGACCGCACAACACTATCCTAGACGTAGCAATGTGTGTCCAATGTGGGGGGTTGAGCTTTTTGTGTTTTTGTTTTGATTAGTTCAAATGTCAACAATCTTTCTACAGCATTACTAAATCACATCGTGACTTGCACAAGCTTTTTTATGTTTCTAACCTACAATGACTGAAAAAGGCGAAGACATTTATTTGGTCGCAGATAATTACAAAGACATTTTCCAGACGGAATTTTCAAGATATGCTGGACATAATAAGAAAAGGTTGACCAACGAAGCTAGCAAGGCAGCCCCAACCGGGGAAAAGGGTTTTGTCCGCCATTATCAATCCAGTGCCGGGCCCTTGGCTTGACTCACTCACAGCCTTCGAGAAACACTGCAAATTGTATCGCTGGGAATGTGCCTATTATTTGCAACTGATGGACTGGTTTGGAGTCACACGTGGTTTGCAAACTTGAGTTGTCTAACCAAGGCAGCAGCAACACACGAAGTCGTAGAGGTACACACAATCAACGGTACTTTTGAAAACATCTGCAATAACCCGAGTGGATCTACTATCTGTGAAGTACGCCGGGAAACGGAATTCCAAAAAGAGAAGATGAAGAGAAATAACGTAATATTGAATATCATAATTGCTACATAAGATGCCAGCTGTCTGTGATGCAGCACACAGTAAAACTGTGTTTATGTATATGGTAATATTATTAACGATGGTTTCTGAAACTAGCATAAATATCTTCAACTCACCTCCGGCGGAGCTCCTCTGGCATCCCTGTGGAAGTGGGACATTGAACTTACGTGGGCAATGTTCAAAGCTTCCATTGCTGAAGCTGCCTCAAAGACTTGAACACTGTGGTGGACATCGGTGGTCAGGGAAGCCGTCCGACTGAAGAAGGAGGCCTTTCGGGATATGTTGTCCAAGAAGACACTGGAAGCGGTTGCAAGGTACCGACAGGACCGAAGGGCTGCATCATCTGCCGTGACAGAAGCAAAGCAGTGGGTGTAGGAGATGTTCGGAGAAGCCATGGAGAAAGACTTTCGGTCGGCACCAAAGTGTTTCTGGAAAACCATTCACCACCTCAGTAGGGGGAAGCGGGGAACCATCCAAGCTGTGCACAATAATAATCGGACGCTGTTGACCTCTACTGAGGATGTAATTGGGCGTAGGAAGGAACACTTTGAGGAACTCCTGGATCCGACTGACATGCTTTCTATGGTATGTCTTGGATGACATGCCTCTTCAACATTGCGGGGAGTCGGGGACAGTGCCAAAGAAGTGGCAAACCAGGGTGGTGGTTCCTCTTTTCAAAAAGGGGGACCAGAGAGTGTGTGCCAACTACAGGGGCATCACACTACTCAGCCTCCCTGGAAAAGTATACTCCAAGGTGCTGGAGAGGAGGGTTCGGCCGATAGTCAAACCTCAGATTGAAGCGGAACAATGCAGATTCTGTCCTGGTCGTGGAACAACGTACCAGCTCTTTACTCTCGCAAGGGTCCTGGAGGGGGCCTGGGATAATGCCCATTCGGTCTTCATGCGTTTTGTGGATCTGGAAAAGGCATAGGACCGGGTCTCCCGGGCGATACTGTGGGAGGTGCTGTCCTGTCCAAGAATACAATATTCTTGGACAGGATATCGAAGCATAGTCGGGGTGAGGAGGGGTGGCGGTTCGGTGGGTTGGCGATCTAATCACTGTTCTTTGCATATGATGTGGTCCTAATGGAAGCACCCACTGGATCAGTTTGCAGCCAAGTGTGAAGCATTATGAAGGATTATCACTTCCAAATCCAACTCTGGGGCTCAAACCCACAACCTTCTGGCTGGAACAGCTTGAGTCCAAAACCCAGACCACTAGACTATCCTGCCTCAAATATGTCAGTCAGCTATCAGTGAGTGAAATGATCTATGAGAATATCTGCTCTGGTTGATAGCACCTGTATGTAGACTTAGAATAGTTCAGTAAATCTACCTTGCCTGTCAATCACATTAATGTGTGCACGCAGTTTAATGGCACTTTACAATGGCAGACAAACAGGTACTAGAGGGATGGTACAGAGAAGGATGGGTGGGTTTTAAGATTGTTGGTTTTAAAAATCTTGTTTTTAAGCAGAGCAAATATAGTTTTGTTCTTTTTTATCCTACCAGAGCTGTATACGGTACAGGCAGCTGCTTTAAATATGTTTGATTGTTAAAGAAGCCTCTCCGGGAACCATCACCTTATCGTGGTGGAGAGGTTTGGGTGCCCCCATGAACCTGAGGGCTGTGTTG
>JAODTR010000017.1:1424842-1444465 GCA_025399935.1 Amblyopsis rosae
TACTACAGAGTACATACAGGCCATAGGAGGGGTATACAGAGTACTTACAGGCCATAGGAGGAGTATACAGCGTACATACAGGCCATAGGAGGAGTATACTACAGAGTACATACAGGCCATAGGAGGAGTATACAGCGTACATACAGGCCATAGGAGGAGTATACTACAGAGTACATACAGGCCATAGGAGGGGTATACAGAGTACTTACAGGCCATAGGAGGAGTATACAGCGTACATACAGGCCATAGGAGGAGTTTACTACAGAGTACATACAGGCCATAGGAGGAGTTCAGTGCCAGACTGGAGATGGACTGTGGAGGCTCTCCGCTCACCCACACCAGCTGGACTACAAGCTCCACCTGGTAACCTGGAGACTGCTTTAGAGGAGAACAGCGCACCCTAGAGGAGGAGTGGAGAACACACACACACACACACAGAGAAAGGGGAAGAGGGTGTGTGAGATGAATAATATAGTAATAAGCCGCACATATGTATGTGTTTGTGTGTGTGATGTGTGCGCGTACATTCGTGTGTGTGCGCCCGTGTGTGTGTGTGTGTGTGTGTTAATGTGTGCGCGTGCCATACTTGAGGCAGGACACGCTGCCTCCATCAGAGTTGTTACTGCCGGTGGAGGGCTGTGACGGGGGTCCCGTGTTACCGCTGGAGGGCTGTGACGGGGGTCCCGTGGTCAGGGGGGAGGCGCCGGGCGTGTGCAGCGCTGGCGTTTGATCGCCACCGTCCGGAGAGTCAAAGTCATTGAGCTCGTACTGCAGACGCACCTCTAGTAGCTGTGGAGCGCATGCGCGCGCACGCACGCACACACACGCACAAACACACACACACACACGTATGTACACACGTATGTACACACATGCGCAAACATGGGAAGAACAGATTACAAATCCGGCGCGGAGCAAAAACTGCTCTAGAGAAGGGGATTAGGTATTAGAGGCATTCCTCCAAGTCAAAAACCAATTCACCAAGACACTCCACCTTAAACAACTTCGCCCTGCACACAGGCATTTTGATGGCTGTGAGCGTGCGTCCGTGCGTGCGTGCGTGTGTGTGGGCAGACAAAGGACCCTTGAGGTCCTCCAATACTGAGAAAAGTCAGCTGTGACAGAGAGTGTGTAGAACGCTACCTACACACTCTCCCCACCCCCTACAAACACATGCACGCAAACACACACACAGTACTCCAGTCAGTTGACACCTAGGACAGTAGAATAACGGCCTCCAATCCTCTCTCCGTATCTCATAGTTCTAGTTAGATGGTGGCTCTAGTGTCAACAGTGGAGGCTAATTACAGCTTACTGCAGCTGTGTATCCAGCCCTGATTGACAGCCTAGTCACCAACCTAGGCCCACCAGCCCCCTGCTCTGCCCAGGCTTGTATGCCACACATACACACACGTACATGCGGCTTATAATTATTCAAATTGCTGTGACTACAGTATGTAAACATGTATTCATGTACCATGCATGTATTATGGTACTACATGTTAACTTGTAGTTAGCTTGTAGTACTGTATGCACACACGCATATGCACACACACACACACACACACACACACACAAATACACTCGCAGGCACGCAGGCACACACGCGCGCAGACACAAACAACTCCCTTTACACCTGCCGAACAGCTCAAATGTTATGATAGGCTTTCTTTGCCTGTTTACCCCGCTGTCTGTTGGCATGGCAACCGTTCCATCTTTGACTAGACAGATTTATCTCATAACCACGACTGAGCTGATGTGTGTGCATGTGTATGTTTGTCTGTCTGTGTGTGTGTAGGTGTGTGTGCGTGTGTGTGTGTGCACAAGAGATGAAACATCATGCAAGTGTGACATATTGCGTCTATACAGTCATTTCTATACAATAAGTTCTCAGTTTCCTTTTATAGAATAAATCAATGAAAAACATTTTATTTGTTTAAAAAAATTTTTTTTTTGAAAAATCTATTATGTAATAATACAAAAATACACTAAAATATATGTACAAATATTTGACCTAAAATAACGTGCATATATGTACAGTACAATGGTGTGCATCGCGGTTCCTATATTCTCTGTGTGCTTATGCTGCACAATGTACATCCCATATGCGGTGCGGTACTCACTGACCTGCACCACCTCTGTGGTGATCTCCAGCTTGCTGAAGCGATAGACGATGATGTGTGCTGAGACTCCAGCCACACACAGGATCCTGCTCTCGGGGCACCAGCTCATAATCTGAATAGCAAACGGGTCCTCATCTGACACCTCTGTGTTGCCTCTGTCCTCCTTGGACCGGCTTCTCTCAAACACCTTAGCCGTTTTCAGCTTGTACAATACCTGGAGCATTACTGGGGGATGAGGAGTGTGAAGAAAGTGTGTTGGAAGGCTTGGATTAAGGGGAGAAGTACAGGAATACTTAGTAAAGGATACTGTATGTAGCATAAAGGTGTGTTGTGTCATTTTGGCATGTAGACCTCTGCTCATATTGAAGTTGTGAGGAGCTATTGCATGCTGCCAATTTGCTGAGGACCACTCATAAAGGAGGGGTCATTTAAAGGTGTCCCTAACAGGTCCCTAGCAACCATTATTAGTGTTAGAAGATGTCCATGTGTTGGCTACAAGCCCACACAATCCTGAGATCTGGTCTGACCAGCTACTGTGCAGTACATTCAACTCAAAACCCCTGTGTGTTGGGAACAGGGACTGTATTAATAGCAAACTCCCCACGTACTTACTTGCTGAGGCATCCCAGAACTTTACAGTTCCATCAGCATGCCTAGAATGTTAATAGGGAAAGATCTGAGTCAAAAACAAGGAGAAGAATTTGGTGTATATTTCTAATATTTCATGCACGTTGAGAGATCAATGGGGATCTTAGAACAAAGAGGCAAAAATGTGCTGCGCAAGTAAACGCCTTATTTAATGAGAAACATCAAGAAAGTGCTACCCTGAATGTTTCTCCCACAGGGAATATATCCTGTTTTTACAACTAAAAATGTCTGGCCACAAAATGACCATAAGTAGGCAATGTCCTTACAAACATATGCTGGCAGGAACAGTTACATAAGAATACAAGTAATCTTTAATAGCTCATATCTGTGTGTTCGCAACCGGCCTCATTTGTTGGCCTAGGATAAAGCAAACAAGCAACAAACTACTCTCAATATTTCTACCGCACTCTGCTTCTAATGTTGATTTTTGTAGATTTTTTTGTGGTTTCAGCTGAACTGTGAGTTTGGTGATGTGAGGTAGGGTTATCGTGCAGGCTGTGGCAGTGTATTGGAGACAGGAACAAGCACAGAATAGTAATGTGTCGTCTGGAGGTGATTGGAAAGGGTACAACAGCTTCCTGCCAACCAATGCTTTGCCGTCACCTCAAACGGCACATATTCTGTCTAGTTTATAGATTAGTGCAAAACCATGAACACCAATTCGTCATCAATTTAGAAATGTATAATGAGTGGAATTTATGAATACCAAAATGTGTTTAAATGGCCTCTTTTTAAAAATTGGTTCCATAAGTGGGGGCCAAAACTCTCTAACAGACAGATTTAAATTAATTTGAAAATCATCATTTTATTTAAAAGAAAATTATTATGTAATAGACAGATGGCTAGATATATATATTTTACCATGTTATGTTAATATTATTATGAATAATATGAATACTTTTATCGTTTTATTATTTTGTTTATAACGTTACTACTGTATACTGGCCTATCTTTGTGCATACAAATAGGGGAGGGGTCAAACGCCATACATTTGGCTTTATACAGATTCAGTACCTGCTATATAAGTGTAACACAGTTGATGATGACACTGCATAATGACATACGCGTTTGCCTTACCCAGTTATGATGATCTCTGGGTAGCTCTGTGTGCCTTGACCCCAGTTTCCACCACTAATAGGCCACTCCTGAGAAGACATAGACACACACACACACACACACACACACATGAGAGAAGGGCGGACTGATGCCACGGGGAAAGTGTGACCACAATAGATTACAAGCGCAATGGGGCGCCGGACCCTCAGACAGATGCGCCATAGAAACGGGCGATTAATGCATCAGCCTCCAGGTGTGTGCGTTTGGCAGTTTGTCTGTGCTCGTTGAATACACATTATGCGTCTGTCAAAGAGCACGCTCATGTGTGCCCACTGGGGGGGTTGGCTTTCAACACGGTGACACATGCAAAGGTCACCGGTATGACTCAACAGTGATCTTTATGTGAGGATGCCCTCCCATAGCTCGGCCCAGCCTTGGCGGAACAGCGAACCAGGCGACTGGTGTGGGTCAGTACATGGTGACATTTCCCACTGAAAGCTAGAACAAGGTGACAGCAAACAGCACATAAGCATGCATAATGGATGGCCCAGCAGTTGGGGGAGTCTGCTGAGGTTAACTCATAAAAGTAGACATTGAGAGACGCGTGGCCAGGGTCTGAGGACCATTCAGTCTCTATGTAGGTTCTCATGAAAGAAATACAACAAAGGAAATGGATAGCAATTTACACTATCTACAATTTGACTTGTTGACATATCGAGAAGACAGAGAAATGGATGGTTAAATAAATGTGATGTGTGATAAAGTAGGGTATAATATACCTGTGAGCTCAACAGCTGTTTGAAAAATGTAGTCTCCCTGCAAGTGGTGTACACCAGAGTTTCTCAAGTAGGGGTACACACATACCCTTAGAGGTATTTCAAGGTATTACATAAGGTACAGTACGTTATACACCGTACTTGTTTTATTTTACCTTCTATTTAGGCGTACATATACAGTAGAGTGAATACATTAACATTTTGAGCCACCAGCTACTAATTATTTACTTTTAATTTAGCAGAATTGAGCATTTGCTGTAACATTAATCTGTAAATTAGGTTAACATACTGTTATAATATAATTACAATTCCATATTTATGTTGTGTTATAGTAAAATGTTATGAATATTATGATGTAGTCCAGTTAAAGGGGTACTACTAATTGAAAAGAGGGATGGGGGGGTGCAGAAGGAAAAAGCATTTGAGTACAACCTACTGAATGTTTAGCTAATATTGGTGGTTCTAATGAGAGTGGGGGCGCCCTACTGAATGTTTAGCTAATATTGCTGGTTCTAATGAGAATGGGGGCGCCCTACTGAATGTTTAGCTAATATTGCTGGTTCTAATGAGAGTGGGGGCGCCCTACTGAATGTTTAGCTAATATTGCTGGTTCTAATGAGAATGGGGGCGCCCTACTGAATGTTTAGCTAATATTGCTGGTTCTAATGAGAGTGGGGGCGTCCTACTGAATGTTTAGCTAATACTGCTGGTTCTAATGAGATTGGGGGGGGGTTTTAGGGACTGTAGGGGAAGTACCTTTTTGCTGTAGCCCTGCCGTTTCTGCCGTGAGCCGACAGAGTAAAGTGCAGGTATGAGGTCCACAGGGCAGTCAGCAAAGTACTCGCAGCAGGTCACAGGAGACTCGTGGATAGTCAGAGGATAGGGGTTCTCGAATATTGGGTAACTGAAAGGCAGGAGAGACAGCTTAGCTTTGGTCAGTACGTGCGGTTAACCAGAAGTGCGTTCAAAATTGTAGAACATTGCAGTTTGTTTCGAACGTTTTGTGTAAACATTTGAAAATATTAGATTTAAAATGTCACCCTTCGTCCAGCGTCAATGTGTGTGTGTGTCTGCCTCCTCAGACCACATTCTTGTGTTCAAAAAACATTTATGGTGAACACAAAGCAAACAGAAAACTGTTTAAATATGTTCGCAAACATTTGCCATTTTCTGTATATGTGAAATTCTGAACGCACCTCTTGTAAAACAATCCTGATTTGGCAAGCTCTGCCACTTGAAAAACCAGCTAGGGGTGTTTAGTTTGTGCTTAGTGCTTGCACCAATTAAGTGTCTGTTTGTTGAAGGTGATCCAATCATTAGCAAGTGCCCGTTTTTGGAAATCATTGTCAAACGTTTTGTTGTTGCAGTTGTTTGTTGCTGTTGATTAGTAGACACCTATTGGCACTACTGTACCTCTATGACAAATGACTTAAATTGGGTTTCCAGACTGTTATACAATACACAGAGTGGAATAAATTGTAGAGCTTTGTCTTATCAGGATAACACACTGTATAAATGTATCAACATAATTCAATATAGTATGAGCAATTATTACCATTTCCTTTTTAGTTAATTAAAATAAGCAGAAGGAAAACAATTAGTGAATACAACACCTACCCGTTTTGTGCAAGGTCGATCACCACTAAATCCTTTTCTAGAAGGACCACTACGGCGTAAGGTTCCTGAAAATCTACACGGTGAAACAAATCAAGACAAGGCATTCATCACTGCTGTTCCTGTAGTCTGTTCTAGAGAAAGAACCCATCTACCAAAACCAACCAACGGAAGTGAGAATCATTATTAAAACCTCATGCGGTGCATATTATTATCCTATCTGTGAAAGCTTAATGTTTCAAATGTATTATGCATCCGGAGCACATCTTGGATGTGAGTTTAATATGATAATACAACAGTAAAACTAGCTTCATACTTGCTCCTGAACAGTTTCATCTACCGTTAAGCTATATTCATTCCCTCCCACCGCCAGATTTATGACCAGTACTTAAAACATTTGCTGAGCATGTTCCTTTTCAGCACCATATTGCCGCACACCTAAGATGTTAACAGCAATTAGGTGCCTAGCACAGTGGAACACAGTCAGCTCAGTGCCGGCCTTCAGTTGACAAGCATTCCCTTTAACCTTTTCAACAAGCATCTCTATAGGTTAAAGAGCGCAAGTATGCAGTGGAGCAGGTGTGTGTGTGTGTGTGTGTGTGTGTGTGTGTGTGTATGCGTGTAATATGTCTATGTGCTGCTCTGTGTACAGTACAAGCATAGAACTGCATACAATGGCTGAGGAACAACAGTCAGACAATGACTTAGTCTGTCACTGCCACCAGATACACAGTGAGCCAGACCCCACAGCTACCATTATTCGTTCATCTCAGTCCTTAATTCCGTCTTATCAATTTGAGCCAAACGTGATGTCAAGTATTTAGAGTGCTTTCGAGTATTGGGAACATTTACATGTCATCTTTCTTGAATTGACCCATACAGGAGATGTAACATTAAACTTAGTTAGTTTAAGGTAAACTGTACCTTTTTTATTTATTTTTTAATCAACAGAATATATAAACAGAAGGATATATTGGCCATAACACCTGTCCTGCTCCATACTTGTATATATTGTACTGTACACATTTTACACATCCTGTTCTTGTGTATCATACTATATGTAATTATTAATAATATAACAGATGAATTGCTTACACTTGATTTCTGCACACTGTGAATAATGGACAGCTTATCAGTAAACCGTATCAGTATCAGTAAACCGTATCAGTAAACCGACAGTTTATCAATAAACCGCATATTGTTAAGCAACATCACGTTTAACCAGACAGTCACACACAGTATTCATTCAATCTTTCTCCCCGAGGAACCTCTAGTTTAACTACAAACGCAAGCCAGGTCAGAAGCACTAGGCCAATCCGGATTCTCCGTAACGCCCACTAATGTACAGAATGTGACCAGACGAGATCCAAAGATGAGGATATTCCCATAATAATCGTCCAGCTGTTAGCATTGTTACGTAACTAGGCTAGGCTCGCTAATGCCTCTCCTACCGCTCTATATGGGCCGGATAACAGCGTCAGACGCTTACATGGGGGATTATAGTCTGAACCCTTCAGCTCCGCTCCATGGGTACGTCGTCTGCTGAGCCCTCCATATAGGAAATACCACGCTAATGCAGTCAAATCGGACGGCTGTTGTGTCTGAAGAGATGGAATTAATATCCACTGTGTCGGGATAATGGAAGCAAAGCACAATGTGCCCTCTGGGAAATGTCATATTCAATCTGTACATGCGCATGCACAGGGACAGAGTAAGCACACCTAAGAGGAAGTTGAATGGGGCTTTTACACACACACGCACACACACGCACACGGCTCACCGTTGGGGTATGGGGTCTCACACAGTGTGAGGAAGTCTACTATGGGGTAGTCCATCTCCAGCACAGCGGTACTCTTCCCGTGCATGACCGTCAAACATGGCCGCCGGCCCACCGTGTCATAGGACAGACCGCCAGATAGGATAATAAAGGGTTCACTTCAACACACACACACACACACACACACAAACATTTTACATGGCCCATATGTTTTCTTGCAGCCAAATAAACACTCTGTATGCCTTATCAAGGTATCTGGGTGGTGGCACGCAGTAGGTCTCGAGACAGCATGGAATTGCAGGCATGCTGTTTTGCTGTCACTTAATGCTAAATCCATTCTAGCAGATGCATTTGTTTCAGTCCCATAAGGGAGCACTGCCTTTAAATCATTTAGCTTGATTAATTAACCTTTACGCAGCCCTTGCCTTTATTTAAGTCTTTTCGAATTACCAGTCTACAGTATGCGTGTGAGGTGTGCGTGTGTGCGTGCGGTCGTCTGCTTGTGACAGATAGAACATACCCAGCTCTGGTGGTTTTGTACTCCACTTTGAGGATGGGTTTACAAGGCTCGGGCTTCTTTCCATCCTTGGGCTGCTTTCCTAAAAACAGAGCAGACGTGATACTTTAGCTCGTCTGATGCCTCCTCCCTTATCTCCTCTCCTCCCCTCATCTCCTTCGCCTCCCTTCCTCGACGGCAGCCCTGTCCCGTCAGTTGGAATGCAGCTCTGACGGAGAGCCAGATAATCACACCTACCTGTCAGAGAGAGAAGGGGCCGCGGCTATAAAAAAAAAAAAAAAGAAGGAAGGAGTTGAAGATCATCTATGATAATATATGGATGACTTATCTCCAGACCGTCTGCAGAAGGTACACATCCATCATATGCCGAGCTTTACGTGTCCTGGAGTCAAAAATCCCCCTTTTAGCCCCGCGTCTTATATGCAGCTAAGATGTCCCGGAATAATGTGTGCATTGTGGCTTTAAAAACCCTCGAAGCAAGAAAGTACTACATGGAAAATAACTATTGTGAACATCTTAATAACATACATTGAAAAATACAATTAAAGAGGCTGCTATAAACCTTACTTAAACCTGCCACACACATGTACATAATTGATTATTTAATACTAAACTAATTAAGCATGGAGCGGTGGGAGACTAATTAAAGAAAAGTAAGTTGAAAGTATGTCTCTCCTTTTATTTCACTCTCTTTGTCCTATATATATATATATATATATATATCATCCTCTTTATGAGAGAGAAAGTCTTTGTGGGCATGTGTGTGTATGAGGAGAGAGGGGTTTGGAATGACTACATGGATTAAAATGTTCAAAAGAGCATAAACACATCACTACTAAAAAGGGAGACACAGGTCTTAGTTAAAGTCTGCACATTATGTGTTAATCCAAGATTAACAAATGAAAGAAACATGACCAGGAAGATTATAGAGGAATTACATATTCTGTATAAACCAATAGCAAAGCTCTTAACATAGAAATATAAGAGAAAAGCAACGTACCTAGAACCACATGTTGTTATGTTTATTACTGTATGTTTATGTTGCTTCTCACGCAAAAGGTGAGACCAGGGGTGACCAACCTACGGCACGCAGCAGATATTTTTTGCAGCCCTCGAGCGTTACCAAAAATTAAATGTGTTGGCTCGTGAGTACGCAAACACAATAATGTGTTTGTGCGCTTCACGATTTTTAGGAACATTGTGATAGACCTATACATAATTCCATTAAAATATTTTTTGACCACATCTTGGGTGGATTTTTTAAATATACAATTTATACTAATTGTAAAATAGAAAATTTTTAAAAGGGTTAATTCCAGAGAATAATATGTATATTGATAGCCAGCATTATTATTTTTTTATTGAATATTTTGGTAAGCTTGCACTAAAAAGGTGGTTGGTATAAAAAAATAATGTATTGATTTATTCACTGAGAGAAGGAATAAGGACTTTATTAAGGGAATATGGGGTTTGCCTTATTTACACTATACTTGTATTGAATCGCCTTATATAGTGTCGATAGAAACCTAACCTTCTTTGGATCAGCTTTGGCATCTGCCGTCATACACTTTGGTGCTTTGACTGCCCTGCTAATTACATTTGTGGTGTAGCCAAACAGGGGCTTTCTCTGAGAACGTGCACTGAGGTTTGGACCCACGTTTCCATTGAGAAATACAATGGTCTGACGAGGAGTCTGAAAATCATTGTGTGGCCCGTGACCAGTTACCCTGACTGTGTATGTGGGTAGATATATTACTGTGTGTTTGTGTGAGTAGAAATGTACTGTACAATGTTGTTCATTATTTGTACCTTGTGTGTATTGTTAATATATATATAAGTGTGTGTGTGTTTGCTCCTCCTTACCATGCGGGGTGATTGTCTGGAAAGGCTTGCCCTGGCCCCTGACGTTCCATATGGTGAGGGTTCCATCTGAGTGACTGCAGATGAACTGCTTGCCCTCATGGTGCCAGGCAACCGAATGAATGGCCTAGGAGAGCACAGAAGATTAGGTCGGCAGCAAACCCCATTTACAGTAAACGTATGCCGATTAGTTTAACCACCAAACAATTTGTTCAAATGCCCGTTTCTGTGGATTATGCCACAGTGGAGCAGATGGACGCAGATAATAGAGGCACATCATTTCACATACTGTAATGTCAGTTCTGTTATATGAACATGCTTATGCTGAAATAAACATTTGTGCTTGTGGTAGTGTATGAGTTTAGCCACAAGGGGCAGAGTTGAGCTCACCCACGTCTCTATAATTCAGATTGCCTCAGTAGCAGTGCAACTTTTATTAAAATCAGTTACAGGGTATATATAAAAACATAATAAGTGCAATATTCATACATAGCATTCATACAGTATTTACTGTATGACACCCTAATTAATGTGAACAACAACATATAGTTATGAGGAGCTGTTCATTTCCAGCACCTCAGCTATTGCAAAACATATATAAATTATTGTGCTGGCACTTTAAATATAGTTAAATAAGAAAGAGAATTGAAAAGAGAGAAAACCATGAAGTCATAGTGGCATACGTCAATTGCTAACGTTCAGATATAACATTTTCATAACTGGTTATATTTTAGTTGATCAGAAAGACCCAACACAGACATTTAAGTACACTTTACATAGCAAGAAAGGTAAAAGACAGAAGAAAAGGCCTTGGGGAAATGATAAAATAAACTCTGCTGTTGAACGTTGACTCTGCTTGGTAATTGATGCAAAAGTAGAAAGGCCAAAATCAAGCAAACCAATTGCGAGGCAGATACATATGCGTCCTGACTGGCCTCTATTTTACTTTCCCCCCATTTGACCAGCATTGGGGTTGATTTAGCTAGCAACAACCAATCAATGAAGCAAAACTGTTGCACTCTCACTAACATATGATCGGTTAGATGGCTCAAGCTTGTTTACGTGTGTGTCTGTGTGTGTGCGTGATTGTAAACTCAAGCTAATAAAAGGGCATCAATTACACCCACATAAATACAAGTGCCAGCTATAATTCAAGTTCGTACCCTCATCTTGGGTTTGATGGTGAGCAAGTAAGGAGAGTGACATCTAGAAATCTATCAGGACATTGTTGGCTGTGGCAGTCCTGATGGGGAATAATGTGGTGTGCTTAATTGGAAAATGAGCGGCGTAATTGAAACACATGGCACCGATCATATCAAACAATACCAATTATAAAGACTAATTTCATGATTTATTACATCAGCTTGTTTTCCTAGATTGGCCTTTTGGGGATGAGCCGAGTTGAGGGATTGTCACACGCACACACAAACCCGGGCAGGCATCACATACACACAACACTCACTCATAAAGTTCAAACAAGAAAAGGGCTCGATGAGTGGCATAAACACACACACTCGCGCGCGCACACACACACACACACACACACTCGCACGTGCACACACACACACACACAATCCTAATTAGAGCGCTTTGCCGGTGCTGCGTCACGTTGCGCAGCAAAGGCCGTGCAGCTCTGAAACACACCCTAAGGCACAAGACTCCCAAGAACCACTGCTCAGATGATGTAAGGGAAAACACACAAACAATTCAAAGTAAAAAAAATACATTAGGAAAAAAAAACACAAGCAGTTTCGGGGGGCCTGGATGTCAACAGTGATTTCCACAGCTAATCCCTCTTCCTCTTACAGAAATCCATTATCAGAAGCCATGCTTTCTACAGCGGTGGTTATGAAATAGTGTTATGAAGCACACATTTTTCTTGCCGTCTTCTGGAGCAGGGTCAGATGTGTCTCAAAGGACAAAACATAAACAAACCAAATATATTCATAAAGTGACACGGCACACAGCAATAGTAAATAAACTCCTTTAAATCATTTGGGGAGGGAAGACAAATACCCCGATTTCCCTGTTATACCGTACACTCAGACCTGCTCTTTCATCATATCTTCAGGTTCATGAAATGTGAGTGAGTGTGTGTGCACGCATGTACACCACAGACAAACTTCTCCTCAGCTGACCCAGCATGTGCAACTCCTCCAGGGCTAATAGCTGCCATGTTGAATTATTGTTTCATGGCAGTTGACAGGATCTGCGGCCACATTGCTCCAGAATAAAGGAACAAGACATGGACTGACAGCAGCACCCATGAAACACGTGTGCGCATGTGAGTGTGTGTGAGACAGACATATAGACAGACAGACAGACAGACAGGCAGACAGGCAGACCAGACAGGCAGACAGACAACGAGAGAGAAAGAGGGTTCTGTAATTCCGGCTGACATTGTACATTCCATTCAAAAACCTCAGCCAACGGAATTATTCTGACACTAAGCTGTCCTTGAAAAGAATTTCTTGCATTTTTATATATATTTGGCATCCATTTACTCTCTTGTAAACAACTTTACCTCCTGCCAGAAAATGGGCTTTAACTTTGTTGTTGCGCGCCAAAGAATGCCATGTACAGTAGCCTTCATAACTGATTCACACAAAAGTCTCAGCACAAATATTTGATCAACATTTGAACTTCTACAGCTTCGCATGTTGCCTATCCTGTAGCTAGAGTGCTAGACAATAATGCAATTTCTGTTCTTTTAATTTCGAGTCTAATGTGCTTGTGAATAAGAGCTCCTCTTGAGGATCATATAGGCTGAATGGAGTTCGACCATCACGTAATGGTTAGTGCGATGGACCTGCCAACTGTCCACTCAACTATGAATTGTTGAGTTAATAGTCTCTCAATTGATTGGAAATGTCTTGTAAGGCAGACGTGTCAAAATAAAGATGTTGTTTCACGACATTTCAGATGGTGTGGAATATTAAAGGCACAGAAGTATACCAAATTGATTTGTAAACGGTCCAAACATCCTGGCACGGACTGTATAGTTCCAAAAGTACCCATCTGATACTCACAGTGCTTAGAAAGTTTTTGCTCAAATGTTGGTTTGTTCGTATCTACTTTAAAAGGTGAGTCAGTTTACTGAGATAGTTTACTGTATGAAATGCATCCATAATGCAAACTCCTAGTCATCTCAGGTGACTGAAAATGAAGCTCCTCTTAGGTTTGAGTGTGTTTTATGGTTCCTTTCACACCTGCCTGCCTTCCCTCAGAATTTGCATGCAAGATAAACAAGTCATTATGAATAAAACAAATATGGGGCACACAGTAGTACTCAGCGGGGAGATAACACATACACACAAACATGCAGTCAGTAAATGGGCTTTAGAGGACCAACAAGCTTAGCACTTTAGTATGAGGCACTTAATTATTCAGGCCACTAGGGACTTTGTTGGATGATTTAATTATATATTGACATGATGACAAAATGCTGTAACTATTCTAATATAATATTACTTAAATTGCTGGTGTTTGACCTGTCCAGCCAATGACAAATGTACCACATGTAAGTCGCTTGGGATAAAATGCCTTAAATGTAAAGGTAATGAGAATAGACCAGCAAAACATGGATAAAGTAGAATGAATGGATGAAATGAGGTCCAGAGCATTCGGGGGGCTCAGGCAACCCCCATTCCGACACCCCACCTATGTGGCTGTGCATCAGAACCCATATGGAGGTGTTGAGCCAGACAGTGGAGAACCATGGAGGTGACTAATGCTCCTTGGCCAGCACTCAGCTCTGAGTTACAGCTAAGAGAAAGACTCTCCATGTAACTACTGCTGGCCTCTTCAGCTCTTTAGAGACAGCTGAGGAGATGCAGTGTCTTCTCTGCTGTTTGTCTGAACTCCTGCTTTGGCTCGCTATGTGAGGGAAACGTTGTCTAGGAGACAGGCGCAGTGGCTTTCTCTGGCTTTGATGACATTTCGATAGTGGGTAATGATGTGAGGGTGATAAAACTAATTAGTTTCAGGTAAATCGTATCCTTTTTAAGTTTATTTTTGGGTTTTCATTTAAGGTTTCTCAAATAAAATCAGCTTACAAAAATATGCGGCGTGTGTGTGTGTGCTCTCAATACTTTGTCCAGTTTACATTTATCATTTCAAACCATCATGACACTGATTTATGACTGTGTAGTTATGAAAATATCTGAGACCACCTCACTGTGGTCAATGGTTTCCATTCTGTTTGCATTTTCTTAATAAAAGCTAAAACATCCACTGTGAGATGTTTGTGCATTCCACAGCCATCATCACAGTCATGTGGCAAGATAGCTTCCTGGTTTGTCTACTCTATACAGTATGGTGCTTGAATATATGTAGCAGCAATAACTTATATTGCAACAGAATTATAAAAAGAAAATGCATTTCGCACACACTGTATTGTTTGCAAAATGTTATGCAGCCAAGCACCATTTATAAACAAATCGTTTCACGTGGATAAAGTCAGTCAATTACTTCAGAAATCTTTGAAACATCTAAATATCTACAATATCAAAACACTTAATAAATACTAGGTGGTCTGAAATATAAATACATGTAAAACTCCACCCAGCTCTATTGCAGACCATCCTGCAAGGTCAAGGTCAGCTATCAAGGTCACATTCCTGCTCTTTGTCAACGGAGCAAAACTCTCTATGTCCTTGTATTCACAAACCGTGGCATCACAAAAGCTGTGCAGATTCATTTCCTATAGTCTCCCCTTAGCATTTTGCATAATTCCATAATGTGTTGGCAATAGCCGTATCTAAAAGTGCAGCATAAGGCAAGTTATGGTATAGTCACAACAGTTTTTCTGTCAATGCAGTACAGTATTAGCTGCTGTAACAATATGTCTAGTGCCCTTGAATACTGGCTTGGTTCCAGGGTTAGGCTTTAAATGTTAACCGCATCACGCTCGCAGTATGGGAAGGATTTATTCTGATATTGTTTCCCAACATTTGAAAACTCAATCACTGGATATTGGGCTCCAGTTAACTCCAGGTATATTTTGACAGCGAGGTACTGTACTCGATGTAGCAGTTGCTTATACAGGAGCTGCTGGTTTCTCCTGTCTCAGTATAAATCGTGAGCGACTCAGAGGAAGCCATGATTCGCCCAGAGGGTCCCTGAAGGAGGGTGTAACTGTAGGCTTGGGGAGAAGAGATGAACTGTCCCTGGGGACATTATTACAAGCCCATAGGAGACTACAGATTGTAATGTTGTGGGAGCATTAAAGTGGGGATATTATCTTACCTGAGTGTGGGAGAGAGAGCAACACTGACAGAAAGAGAGCGGGAAGGAGCCTTATACAATTTGTGTGTATGCGGTGTGCTTATACCACATAGAGTACTGTAGTCCTGTGTGACTCTTGTTATCTCTGTGTGTAGCACAGCCTTGTCATACAAGGTGCAAGCACAGGGCTAATCTGGTTATTGTAAACTGACTGTGTGGCGCTGTGCCTGTATCTGTGTATTACGTATGACCCTGCGGTCATTCAGGGTCATGCATACGGTAAAGGCAGGGGAGATATTTGTTGACTTTGACTTAATGTGTATTAGCTTACAATTAGCTTGCAATAGCTGACCATACCTTTAAGTGTGTGTATACCTGTGTGTGTGTGTGTGTGTGTGTGTGTGTGTGTGTGTGTGTGTGTGGTTTCCCAAAGCAAACAAGCCTGCTTAAATCTCTGCTACAAGTTTGACTGCCAGTTTTCCCCAAACAAATTTGCAAAGGGTATGTGCTCATCAGCTCTCAGAAAAGGCTTGCTTTTATACAGTAAGTTTAAAAATATATACAATATATTCATATTTTATTATTCTGTCTGCTTTTATTTAAAAACATATCGCCTCGGGAAGAGCAATGTCGAATGACTCATTGCTTTAAAAAGGTGGACCTTTTAGAAAATGAGGCTGCCCTTTTCAGATGATAATATAGGCTGAGCTGAAATGTGGTTGCATGATTCAAAATCTGTTTTGAAGCCACACATGTGTGTGGTCTTTCAGTGTCAAACAAATCACGATATTGTTAAAATTGCATTTGTTGTGTTCATGTCCTTGTTTGCAAACGGCGCTAAACAATAAAATACAGTTTATCCAGCTGTGTTAGCAGGGAAGAGCTAACAAATATTTGTCTCAGCTCTCAAATGATGGTCATAAAGGCACTAATAAAAAATTATGGATTACTTCAATAAGTTTCATTTGGTTAGGTGATTAATGTGCTCTCTGTCTCTAAAAAAACAAACACGCTTTGAAGAGCTGATGGATTTCACACAGAGCGCGGAAAGTGCAGTACAGTACATCAAAGCTAGCCAACATTAACTCACAAAACCTACAATCACAACCTTCAAAAAACCTTCAATAAACAACACATTTTGAGAGACCGATCCCCACCGAGGCGAGCCAGGGGGTCCTTCCTGACTGTTTCCTGACAGTTGGTCCGTTGCTAATGTTTTCAGCTTCACATCACTTTGGCACAAGTGTGTGTGTGTGTGTGTGTGTGTGTATGCGTGCGTGTGTGTGTGCGCGTGCTTGGTCACGCAAATGCAATGTGTGTGTGTGTGTGTGTGTGCGTGCGTGCTTGCAAATGCGTGTGTGTATGATAAGCATAACAGTTTGCTTCTTAATATAGATTTAAAATGCAGTAGGTTTGTCAATTCAAGTGAAACGGTAAGAATACACACACACACACAGACAAATCACATTCACTCTCCATCTAGCTCTGTGAGGATGTGATTTGCCTCATCTTTATTGACAGATACAGTCATTTGCAGATCAGAAGAAAAGCAAGTGACTGCAAGCTGGGGGGGTGGGGGTGGGGGGGGGGGGGGGGGGGTGGTAGGTAAACAGAGATATGTGCTTACCTCGTCGTAAGTGTAGCGATAGTCGGCCTTCTTTGATTTCAGATCCCACAGGACCACAATCCCAGACTCGTATCCAATTATGAGCTGGGGAAGAATAGCGACAGGCAGTCAGCCAAACATTCAAGATGGGGGAAGAGGAGGGAGGAAGAGAATCGTGTCGGCGGGGGACATAACAAAAGTTTATCTTTGATATAATAAAAATTGTTCGATATAAACGGACTGCAGCGGGTCATTAGGTGACCCTCCTAACTTGATATATAGGATTGTAACATACATGTTATTTTCAGAATTATTAGATATTGGCAATTTCTTTTTAATATATTAACCCAAACACAGTTCATGTCTAGAATTACCCTTGTGGTTGAAACCAGCATTACAGAAATGTCCATTCCCAAGTGGCGTGCATTGCTCTCAACTCCCCCATCCTCTAGAGCTCATAATGTAAGCTTGCATTTTCTCCTGCCTTTTCCCTACCTTTTCAAAACAGTACCCTGGGGAGAAATTATGTTTTCGTGTGAATTGTCCACTGTATATTTACTGTTGGAATGTGCTGTTGTTAGAACAAGCAGGGCGGTCGGAGGTACAGTATATTAATGTGTCAGGAAGCAGGTTCTGTAGCTAACAATGCTAGCCGGTGGATACTGCAGCAGTAAGGGTGTTGAAAATGAACCATGCTGTGAATGAGACGTACAGTATTATTCTTTGTTCTACTTCTTTTTTCTCTCTCTCCTTAAGCCACCAAAGCTCTAGTGAGTAATGAAACCTCAAAGATCGATAGACGTCTGCCACTATGCGGTTTAGAAGAAGTTCAAGCTGTGTAAAATAATTCTTCTATGGATTATTACCATTGAAAAAGCGGCGTTTCTGTAAAGCAGAAATGAATCCTTTCAAAGACAGAGCACCATTTTGTTAAAGATGAATAATACATTGCCGTCCTCATAAAATAAGTTATAGTTGTGAAACTATCATACTTCTATATAGTGAAACTATGCCTAATAGATGGAAATTAGGTCCAATTACAGCAAAATATGCGTGTGTGTACGTACACTGTAGTAGAGGGCTATTCAACTCAGGTCCTGGAGGGCCGCTGCCCTGCATGTTTTAGATGTCTCCCTGCTCCAACACACCTGATTCTAATAACGCTAGAAGCCTGATAACGACCTGTTCATTTAAATCAGGCGTGTTGGAGCAGGGAGACAAATTAAACATGCAGAGCAGCGGCCCTCCAGGACCGGAGTTGAATAGCCCTGCTGTAATATATATAAAACTCTGATATTTACCTTCCCCTCATCCATGGGGTTGTCACTTATATGAACCACAGGACCAGGGTGGGCCTTAGAAGACCTGGAGAGAGAGAGAGAGAGAGAGAGAGGGAGAGAGAGAGAGAGACAGAGAGAGTCAGATATAATGCACCGCCACACAAACTTGAGCCATGTATCCAGTGGGTGCAGGTATCGACGGACATGGCATAGAGAAAGTGCACTGGAGGGTTAAGGCAAAGCTGTCGGGACATCTGTGGGGACATCGGGGGTCTTTGAACATGTAGCAGAGCTCCGCCGGGAAGGCCAGAGCTGCCAAAGTTTCAGAGGGCTCCAAAAAGGCTGTTCAAAGACATTCTTTTCACTCAAGGATGTGATAGATGGCTCTCTCACCCGGGCTGTCCCCATTGGCCTTGCCAATATATCTCTGTGTGCGTGTGTGTGCGTGTGTGTGTGTGTCTGCAAGCGTGTGTGCACGTCTGGGTGCACTTGCAGGTCTGACAGAAAGCCCGTTCCATAATCTTGCTTTCCCTTCCCCTCCGCTCCCCTCCAGACTGCTGTATGTCAGCGCTCCCCTCCCTCATGCCAGGGCAGCGGGCCCGTCGCTCCTATAAAGCTTGCCTTTAAGAGCTTAACGCGGGCTTATACATTGCAAGGAAGGTTTTTAGCCTGCCATGTTGTGCTCTTACCTGGTGGAAGAGCAGGGCAACGGAAGGCTAAAGAAGATAACAACGAGGTAAGATAACTCGCTTAAAAGTAATTTAACGGTGTGTGGGAGGGGTTGAAAAGCAACGCACTACAGCATTGAACACACTCACACAGTACATGTAACAGCCTGCATTATAAAGACGTACTGTTAAGAGTGCAGAAATACCTTCCAAATATGTCTAAACCTGGTCCAGCTACTATGCATTGTCTTTCTCCACAGATGGTGGGATACATAGGCATGTTCCCTGCAGGCTTTCCCATTGATAGAATTGTTTCTTTTCTGCTTAGACCTACTTTTACTCCTTGTACTAAGGAGAGGAGGGAAGCCAAGAGCAGACAAGGTAGGCACCTAACCTAATGTGTGTGTGTGTGTGTGTGTGTGTGTGTGTGTGTGTGTGTGTGTGTGTGTGTGTGTGTGTGTGTGTGTGTGTG